>JALPVH010000219.1:0-95913 GCA_023242295.1 Diaporthe ilicicola
TAAAATTTAATTTAAAAAAAATATATAATTATAAGTTTTTTTAATTTTATATTTAAAAGAATTTTTTTATTTACTTTATTTATATAATTTTAAAATAATATATATTTTTTAAAAAAACTTTAAGTTATTTAGCGTAATTATATAAATCTTTATAAGAATTAAAATTTTAAATTAAAATAACTTTAATTTTAAAAACTTAATAAAGTTAATATTAACGTTTTTTATTAATAAAAAAAGTGTTTTATAAAATAATTTATTTTATAAATTAATAGATTATATTATATTTATTAATATATAATAACTATTAAAGCTAAAAAGAAATACCTTTTAACTTAATAAATCTTAGCTAGGGACCTATTGCTAACGCCTTAAAAGTTATAAATTAGTAAAGATTAAGGACTTACCCTATAGTCTCGACTATGTATCTGCATGGTACGCAGGACCCAGGGCCAGGTAGTAGGCGAGGGACAGGGAACACTCAGAACAGCAAGTCTCGAGTCACAGTCACCCAATCTTGGCCCAACTACCGCCCCGGTCCTGCGCGGTACAAATGTGCAGCCTGGTGGGTACATGTAGCAAGCTGTACCCTCTCCTTCAATTCCTTGCCAGTTGCCAATCCAATCAAGACCCATACCTTCTAGACCTTCTGACGCAAGAGATCAGAAGCTCTCGCAGCACCTGGCGTACAACCTGGGCTTGGACCTACACTACTGCCATTTCCACGGATATCTGACTTGGGCCTAGTCTCGATTTTTGTCTCGTCTCGTCTTGTCTTGGTCCTGGCTACGGAAGACCTCACCTCACCTACTTTTGACGTCCCTCGTCCTCTTGGGCGCTTTTATCAGGCTCAACCATCATCTCCTACTTTGCCTGATTGTCAACCCAACTCGACGCAACTCTACACTCAGCCCGACGCAGCGCTCCCTTAACATCCATCGCCGCCTATCAAAGTTCGCGCTTGCCTCCCAAGGTGCCAGTACCAAGATTTCGGCCTCACTGCGTTCCTTGGCCTCCCTCTCCGTGGCCGCTATCGACTCATACGATCGAGCGACCCAAGGTTTGCCCTAGCGTTTCCTATCCTAAATCGCTCGGCACCCCTTAGGCCCAAGGGGTGGGAATCATACCCGTATCCGTTACCTATAGACCTCTCTCTCGACCGTACCAGGAGCAGCCGCATGCCACAACTCACGAGGTAGCCCGGCTCTGATACTGTTGCAGACGCACCCGTGTGTTGTTTCCTCCACTTCGCCCATCATGTCGGACTCTCCAGACTCGTCCGTACCGGCCACGCCGGACGAACAGGTTGAAAGCAACCCCGCCTCTCCTGGTTCCGACGCCGATGAGTCTTCCGAAGCCAGCACGCCGCTGGACCCTCCCAGCGCCTCTTCCGATGCCATACCTCAACTCCCCTCTAAAGACCCACCTCGCCGCGTCCCATCTCTTCGGACTGTCTCGGATCCGCAGGGCCATAGTCCCAGCCTTGGCATTCACCCGAACTCCAGCGTTACGGGCACCTTGAACAATGCCCGGCGGCCACCACCGGCGGCCAGCAGCTTGCCGATGGATCTCATGGCCAAGGCGCGCGCGTTACAGGCGGAGCGGGCGGGTCTGCCAAGACCTGGTGCTGGTAATCCGATGGGCTCTCCCTCGCCAGTCTCTGGGTCGGCCTCCCCCAGAGGTTTTCCAGGAGGTGCGCCGGGCAATATGCAACTACCAGGTGGCTTGGGCGTCCCGTCCAGACCACCGGCCCAGGGCTTTCCGAGGTCTGCTCCGATCATACCTGGTGCCAAGAAGCCCAGCCTGGCGGATCGAAGAGGAGCGATGAAGCTTGGTGGATTCCCGGGAGGGCCTTCACCTGCGCCAACGCCCAAGCTATCTGATATGAACGGTGGATCTGATGCGTCTGCGAAGGAGGATGCAAGACGGGGGGATTCGAAAATGAATGAGTTCAAGAACTATATCGATACTCAAAAAGGTTGGATCACTTTTGACGGCGCCGCTACCATCACGAGGACTGGCGTGAACTTTGCCAGCGGCGCCGCGTTCTCCATCTCATTAGATGAAGTCGACATCCTCGACGAGCTGGGGAAGGGCAACTACGGCACAGTATACAAGGCTCGACATGCGAGGCCGAAAGTACCACGGTTTGGACAGGGGCTAAGTGGCTTCAAGCCCGCTTCTAGGCAAAGTTCCAGTCTTTCCGACAAAGATGAGTCGTCAGGCAGCGAGAGCTCACCCTTGACACCCCGCGCTGGCAAAGCAGACGGTACAACAGGGCGGGTGATGGCAATGAAGGAAGTCAGGCTAGAACTCGACGAGGCGAAGTTCACGACAATCCTCAAGGAGCTGGTCATCCTCCACGAGTGTTCGTCACCGTACATTATCGACTTTTATGGGGCCTTCTTTCAGGAAGGCGCGGTGTATATGTGCATTGAGTACATGGATGGCGGCTCTATTGATAAGCTGTACGATGGTGGGATACCCGAGAACGTACTCAAGAAGATCACTTACAGCACCATAATGGGGCTTAAGTCCTTGAAAGACGAGCACAACATCATCCATCGGGACGTAAAACCGACCAATGTCCTTGTCAACTCTCGGGGTCAGGTCAAGATATGCGATTTCGGAGTCAGCGGAAATCTTGTGGCCAGCATTGCAAAGACAAACATCGGGTGCCAAAGCTACATGGCTCCTGAGCGGATATCTGGCGGTGCGATGTCTGCGGGCGCGGACGGAACCTACAGCGTCCAAAGTGACATCTGGAGCTTGGGGCTGACCGTCATCGAATGCGCCATGGGCAAATACCCTTACCCACCGGAGATTTCTGCAACCATCTTCGGGCAGCTGAACGTGAGTGACGCACATTCTCCACATTTCAAGGGGATCTTGGCTAACTTGGAACTCGACCACAGGCGATCGTTGAAGGCGACCCGCCAGACCTCCCCGCGGAAGGCTACTCCGCACAAGCCCGCGACTTTGTCAAGTCGTGCCTCAACAAGAACCCGAAGAAGCGGCACACATACCCAATGCTTTTGCTACACCCTTGGATCAAATCCCTTAGTAAACCCGAGACGATTACTGAAGAGGCAGAGGCCGAGTCGGAAGCCACGGATAACGACCTGGCCGACGCCGCGGCGAAGCAGCTTAAAATCAACGAGGGCTCAGGCGATGCCGAGGTCGCGGCATGGGTCAATGAGGTGATGGAGCGCAAGAAGAAGGGGCTGCAACCGGCAAGTGCAGAGAAGCCAGCGCTGCATGCTGCACCACTCAACAGCATGAGCCCAGCGGGTAGTCTTGAATCATAGCCGAGGACGCGCGTACGAACCTAAGGCAAATGCGATCTCGACCTTGCATGAAGAACACGCTGCATGCATCCCGTCACACACAATCGCCCTCCCCTAATCGCCTCCTTTTAGACGAGCTGGAATCGGATTGCCAGGGTGGGGACTGGTTCTGGGCGTTCCTCCGCCCGCCAGATGAGATTCCGTCTCCTTCTCCCTTTCCTCAGCCGCCTTCTCATGATGGTTGTTGAGCCTTGGTGGCAAGCAGTCAAGCACGGCAGCGAAGCATCTTCCCCCCCCCCCCCCATGTTTTACATCATTTCATTTTGAAAGCGAAGCAAAGCAAAGCAAAGCAGAGCAGAGCAGAGCAGAGCAGAGCAGGGGAGACCACTTCTGGAAATAAAGAATATCACTTGCACACAGTGCCTTAAATCGAAAAGACAGGCTGGGTAATCCCCGTTGAAATCAGTACCGTGTTTGTTCGAGCTCTTTTGCTGAGGCTGTAGTTGACTCGATGTCGCGTCCTGAGCGCACGTGCACAAATCAAACACCTCGGCAAAATCTGTTCTTGAAGCAGCGCTGGCTATCGAAATCCTCATCACGTGCCACTCACCTGTGACGTGTTGGTTGATGTAATGTAGAAGACCACTACATATGTGAGGCCCTCTCACCACATGCCCAACGACTACAGCATCGTGGCGTCGTAGCTTTTAACCACCTTGCAGCCCGGACGTCAATAGTTGCCATGGATGAAACCCCCCCCCCCCCCTTAGTGGCCCTTGTGCCACGAGAGTCGCATGTTCCGGCAGTGACCATGATAGTTTTGGCCCAGCGGCCTACCAGCGTCGTGGTACATTGCACCCGACGTGCTCGACAAGACTGGGCGGTAGACTGTGTTTCATCTTCGCCCAGCAGCTGATCAACTCTGCCTCAGCCTGCAAGACAGTCGGCGTTCCAATTGGTGGGGTTTGCAATTCCCATAGGAAGAGAGGCACCTGTGGTGATAGTTGATGCTGCATGAAACAGGCAAGTTTGTCTCCGTCGAGCTTGCTTCAACTGGTTATCACGTGCCTTGTGTGTGTGTGTGTGTGTGTGTGTGTGTGTGTGTTCAAGATCGTTGTTGTGGTGGAGGGTGCACCACCCTGCAGCCAAATTCGACATGGGCTCCCGGGGGGCTTTCGACGGCCGAGAACTGCCTCAGTCGTGCGGCAAGGAAATGAGGCAAATCTACTCTTCTGGGAGAGGCAGCATCCAGCGCTCTGCTCGTTGCAGACCGGGATGAGGTGCATCTTCCTCTTCCTCTTCCTCTTCCTCCTCCTCTTCCCCTTGACACCTTGACACACTCCTTGCTTGTGTTGCTTGCGTAGGTAGTGCCTTCACCGCCCTTCGCCTGACCGACACTTGCGAGTTAGAAGCTGTGCTACAAGCCCATCAAAGGCAATGCGGGCTCATTTACGAGATATACACATACAGAATCTGTGCGGAGAGGGAGGCGGGCCATTGGACTTTTAACGTGGGCGGGCGCTACTGTAATTCAGGGGAATGAAGGTCCAGAGACTTCACAAGCGACCCGCCCTGACGTTAATAAGCCTCTGGCTCAAACTTTATTACATCAAGACACAACTTCGTGACAGGTGCTTACCCTTAAATCTGGGCTGCCGCTAAGTACGGAGCGGAGCCAAATATAGGGGTGTTCATCTACCGATGATAGCAGTGGGTTTCAAGCGACATGCAGCTAATAAAAGAGATGATCAGAACCCCCCCCCCTGCTATACATTGCAGGACGCTATATTGTCAAGTAGGTTGTTGCAAATTCAGCCTTCCATCACCAGAAAAGGTCAGATTGCCGGTGGGTGCTCGAGTAGCACAACAGCAGTGACGCAAATACTGTACCAAACAGCGTAACCTGTAGGGATCGAGGGATGAATAGCTGAAAACTTGCTGTTGAACCCCTCGGAACAGGTCTTGATCAGTACTAATTCCACGTATTCGGGTAGGCAATTGATGTGTGATGTTTCCGTATACCTACCTACCTTTAGCTAGGTAGCTAGTAGGTAGGTAGGTATCATACCGAATAGGCTCGCTCCTATGATCCCTCTGGCCAGCACCCCCCCCCCCCCCCACCCCCCAAACTGGTACAACATCGTCACCCAAGGTGACTGAGAAAACATCCCATGGGACAGCGACATGTGGAATGGCCAGCTCCCTCATTATCTTGACATATAATCTCACGTACAACGGCTCGACAATCTCGCAAAGAGGACAATCTACAACCTCACCTCAAATAATCTCCCCCCGAGCAAGGACAGGAAACTTGCTCGGGGACGCCACTGAGTGGGAGGGAAGGGATGGATGGGATGGGTGGGGTGGGCCCGAGCTTGAACCCCAACCCCAATAAGCCCCGAACTCCAATCCCGACAGGCGTCCTCCGGCGACTGTTCCAAGCAACAACATCACCATCTGTCTCGTCCTCCATCACCACCATATCACAATGTCCTGCCTGGCGACCAACAAGACCGTCCAGCGCAAGCTCGTCCTCCTGGGCGACGGCGCGTGCGGCAAGACATCATTGCTAAACGTCTTCACGAGAGGGTACTTCCCTACCGTCTACGAGCCCACCGTCTTCGAGAACTACGTGCACGACATCTTTGTCGACAACATCCACATCGAGCTGTCGCTTTGGGATACTGCAGGCCAGGAGGAGTTCGACAGGTTACGGAGCCTTTCCTACGATGACAGCGACCTGATCATGCTGTGCTACAGCGTGGACAGCCCCGAGAGCCTGGAGAACGTCGAGAGCAAATGGGTCGGCGAGATAACAGAACACTGCCCTAGCGTCAAGGTCGTGCTGATCGCCCTGAAATGCGACCTGCGAGAGGCTGTGGACGAGGATGCGGCGGCCGGCGACAACCCACCAGCGAGCACCAAGCCTACGATCGGGTACGAGCAGGGCCTGGAAGTCGCCCGGAGGATAAATGCGATGCGATACCTCGAGTGCTCGGCGATGCGCAACCGTGGGGTGAACGAGGCGTTCACAGAGGCCGCCCGAGTGGCGATGAGCGTCAAGAAGGATAAGGAGGACAAAAAGTGCATCGTTATGTGAAGCGATCAATGGGCTCGTCGGTCCGCGGAACCGGCTATCGGGATGGCGTCATGCGGCTCAGGACGGACTGATAACGGCATCCAAATGTATCTCTAATTTCTAATAAATGGCTACAGAACAGAACAGACGCGGCAACGATACCTAGAACACTAGCTGTACACTCAAAAATGGCAGCCTCTTACCACACCTCCCTCCTCACTGCCACAGACTGTCGCTCTCACGTCCACCTCATCATCGGCAGCAACTCGCTCGCTGGCAAGCGGTGCGAGCAGTCCATCGCCACCGGCGCAAAACCCATCCTTGTCGCGCCCGAGACCCCACCAACGCAGCCTCTACACTACGGCCTCGCAAAACTCATCGAGTCGGGCCAGGTCGAGTGGGAACGCAGGCCTTTCACCCATGACCTCGCCCTGAGTCGCGGGCGGGACGAGATTGGCAACGTGGTCGATGCCGTCTTCGTAACAACCACCAACACCGCTGCTTTGGGCGAGGGTGTGTCGGCGCAACTCATCTCAGCCGCGTGCAAGCGCAACCGCATTCCCGTGAATGTGGTCGACAACCCCGGCCTCTGCAGCTTCTCCATCCTATCGACGCACAGTGACGGGCCGCTGCAGATCGGCGTGACCACCAATGGGAGGGGATGCCGCCTCGCCAGCCGCATCCGCCGCGAGGTCGCCGCGTCGCTACCGTCGAACCTGGGCACCGCTTGCGCAAAGCTGGGTGAGGTGAGGCGGAGGGTGCAGGAAGAGGACCACCTTCTTCACGAGGCTCTCAATGGTGGTTCTCTGACCGCCGGAGAAGACGAAGAAGGCTTGGAACAAACAGCCAACTTCAACAAGCTGGTCACTGAGGAGGACCTGGACGCTGTCAAGCATAGGCGCATGCGCTGGCTGGCGCAGGTCTGCGAGTACTGGCCGCTTAAGCGCTTGGCAGCCATCAGTGACGACGACGTCGAGTCCGTTTTGAGATCATATCCTGGCAGCAGCAGCACCCCGGGCCCATCCAGCATTGGAAGATCGGAGGACGAGAAGAGCAACGGTACACCTGCTAGCGTACGCGGTAGGGTCATCCTCGCTGGCTCTGGTCCTGGGCACCCCGACCTGCTCACCCGTGCAACCTATAAGGCCATTCAGTCCGCTGACCTCGTTCTGGCCGACAAACTTGTTCCCGAAGGCGTGCTGGATCTCATCCCCCGGCGCACGCCCGTCTCCATTGCACGCAAGTTCCCTGGCAATGCGGACAAGGCTCAGGAGGAGCTGTTGGAGCAGGCAATTGCGGGCGTGAGGCAGGGCAAGGTAGTGCTACGACTAAAACAAGGCGACCCCTTCATCTACGGTCGCGGAGGCGAGGAGGTTGAATACTTCCGTACGCACGGCCTAGGGGACAGGGTGCTGGTTCTGCCCGGTATAACGAGCTCTTTAAGTGCGCCGCTGTTCGCTAGTATACCGCCCACGCAGCGAGATGTCGCAGATCAGGTGCTGGTCTGCACGGGGACGGGCAAGAAGGGAAAACCACCCACGCCTCCAGAGTTTGTTGGGAGCAGAACGGTCGTCTTCCTCATGGCTCTGCACCGCATTACGGGTCTCGTTGCCGAGCTCACGCAGCATCTTCCCTCAGAACTTGGAAGATCAAGCACCACCACAACAACCGAGACAATATCAGATGGCGCTGGGCCAGCAGAGGACGTGGTCCACCAGATGATAGAGACGAGCGACGTCGCACAGCCTAAGCAAGCCACAAGAAGTCTGTGGCCGAGGTCGACACCATGTGCCGTGATCGAGCGGGCTTCTTGTCCTGATCAGAGAGTAATCCGCACAACACTAGAATTCGTTGCCGAAGCCATTGAGGCAGAGGGAAGCCGGCCGCCAGGGCTGCTTGTTGTGGGCAGGGCATGTGAGGCCTTGTACACACCTGAGAAGGGAAGGTCGTGGATCGTCGAGGAGGGGATCAAGGAGTTACATCTGGATGAGGTACGGCTCTAGCATGAATTTATGGCGACGATTCAACCGCAAGCACTGGCATCACGCGTACGAACAAATTCGGATTCGGTCGCCCGTTGGACTGCAATTGTTCCCTATCCTACCGCTCGGGCTGATCAGCACGGCTACGTTAGAGCTCATCGTGCTGACGTCTACCCTTGCCCTGGACCTTCTTGATAAACTCCGTCACTTTCACAAGAACCTCTTGATTGATGCTGTGGCCGAGCCCACTTGACAGGAAGGTGAGACGAATCAGCGAGCTGCGCCCTGGACACAAGCAAATCCGAGCAGGGTAGGGGTCATAACGTACGGAATAATGCTGGAGTCAACGTGATACCCCAGCTCTTTGACAACATCTCTCGACTTCTCCGCCCAGTCCAGATTCATCACCGGGTCCCTCTCTCCATGGACGATCAGGACCTCCGTCCCCGTCCCCTCCCTCACGTGGGGAAATTTGCTGCCGCCCTCGCGCACGGCGTCCGCCAGCGCCAGGTACCCAGATAGGCAGAAGACGCCCCCCAGCTCCACGTCCGCGGTGACGCCCGTCAGCAGCGCCATCACGGAGCCCTGCGAGAAGCCACCCATGATAATCTGCGACGGCGGGATGCCGTGCTCGGCGGTCTCGCCCCGGACGAGTGAGAGGAAGAAGTCGCGGCTCGACAGCATGCCCTCCTCGTCCTGGTTCTGCTGCGCCAGGGCCTCGAAGGTGACGTGCGGCCCGCGCTCGCCGCGGATGTCGAACCACGCTGGGATCGAGCGCCCGCCGGCCTTTGGTGGCGGCAAGTTGTTTTCGTTAGCGGCGCTGAGTAGAGTGACGGCCCTGCTTGTCAAGGGGCGGGAAGAGCTGCTCACCGATGTCACACTGATGGCTGGTGCGCTGGGCAGGATGAATTTCGTATCCTGGAAGAGGCCGCTGTCTTGCCAGTTGCGCACGATGGGGACGCTGCGATGGACGTGAGTACTGTTCACGCGAGAAGACCCTAGAGGGGATAAAGGACGGCCCCATTTCATGGGGCTGGGTAGGAGCAAGGGACAAGAGAGCTTTTGCCGCAACGTACTAGCCGTCGCCGCTATCGCCAAATCCGTGAGCGATGATGACCGTAGACCTGTGCTCGGTGATGGCTGGGAAAATCACTGGCAGCGGCATATTTGCGAACATGGTGGTGGCCGCCGATCCGAGTAAAGTCATCATGCGAATTGTCTTCCCCCTTCCTATTCTTCTCTCAATTGTTCCTTGGATGATCTTATGAAAGATCGCAGCTGAGGCGTTTGCCAAGATGCCATTGTACCTGTTTGTGTCTGTATGTCTCAATATACGGCCCCACGTGATTACAAATATTTGTCATGCTTTCCAAACTCTCCCGGTCGCGTTTCCGGGGGTATTATAATAGCGCGAGTACACCTGCAAGCTTTCCAACCTGTCCTGGTGGAGTAGATATTTTCGTCATACCATGTCCCAATTTCTCGGTTTGTCAACGTTTGTTCAATATTTGTAATTAGGAATCGACAAAATAAAGAGTAGCTACGGGGGTCTATATGAAAGCAAACAATTCTTCTTTTGTAAGGATATTCCATCTGACCAACTAACCTAAAGCCGACATCTTCAATCCATGGATCTTATGAGGCTGGTTGAGCAAATTGGGAACAGGAGAGGAAAGTAGAAAGTGGGTGTACGACTATCCCAGGGGAATTCTTGCATCATTTTCCACCTCGATAGTGGCCTTTAAGATGAGCACATGTGCATGTAACTCGAAATATATAGCATAATTGTCAAATTGGGGCTCATTGACCTGGAAATCCTCATTTGGAATACCTAGGTAGCTTGTTTGTAGTTGTCTTCCTCGAAAGAGTCCGAACCATTAGAGACTGACGAGAGTAACAAGACTGAAGAGTGTGAAAAACCAGATGAACTAGAGCCGTAATAGCCAAAGAACCACTACATAGCAGCACAACCTGGAGACCCGGTCCTGAGATGTTCGAGGCCCTGCTCTTCTCGAACTTTTTGCCCGTCCGGCCTTCCTGACCGCGTGCCTACAACCTCTTACCTACATTCATCACCACACTAACAGCTTAACAGCTTTTGTGATACTAATTGATCATGGATCCGTGTAGCGCATGCCAGAGCTCCTGAAGTAGTTTAATTTCAGCGCCATCAGTATTGAAGTTCTATTGTTTCGCCAGAGCAGATCTCGCCTCCCACGGCTCGCAGTAACCCGAATAAGTCAAAGGTGAACAGCACCTTTGATCCTTGAGTTCGTGAAATATAAGGGAGCAAGCTTTTCTGCACACGTCAAATACGGAAGTCCTTGAGCCGGCCCACATGACCTTCGGTGGTGATTTCATTGCTGCATGTGCTGAGGCAATTGCGGACAAAGCTGGCTTCGAGGCCATAATAAGCGATGATGCTACGTTGTCGCCCGAATACGAAGAGAGCTTGCAAAAGCCGCTCTGGATCAGGTCTTGAATGTTGGTTGCTGCAGTTATTGCCACAGAACATGTTTGTTGGCGCGTCCGGCCTCTTCAGCAAGGATATACGAATGACCTGCTACGAGTATTCCTGGCAATTGTAATATACTAGTACTTCTCATCTGTTGTTTGCCTTTCTCCTTATATTCGTCTTAAGCTGCAGGGCTGCAAGGTGCGAGGAGAAAAGTGTATACAGCTAAACGTATTTTGAAAGCTGTGTGAAACCTTTCCTATGCATAAGTATGGCGCAGGTAGCAGTATTGTAAAGAAGCGAGATGTAATGGATACAGTGCTTGTCCTTTGCGCGAACAAAATCGAAAGACCATTCCGGTTGTGGTCGATGATATTCTCAGGGAGGAAAGTCGAAGGGAATATGAATGTCTAATATGTAACTAGGCAACCTACGGCTGCAGGTGATTGGAGCAAGAATTAGATTGTCATTCTCAAGAACATAGGTGATGAATATAAACGGTTTAAATACAATACTCCCGATTGATCAAACCGGGCGTTGCACCCGTTTTTCGCATTCCGAACAAGCACACAATTCGTGGCCAGTGGCTAGGTGTGCAACATTGATGTTGACTATTTCCCCATTGTTGCGGAGGTTTCCCTCATTTGGTTGCCCCCATCTGATTTCGTTGAGAAGATGTTTTACCGGCGTTGGCTGCATCAGGGGTCCTGGCCCAAAGTGTTTCTGCTTAGCACTCGAAACATTTGGCATTCCTTGGCGACGCAACACCCCGATGGCTGGCACTTGGGGATCAGAGGAAAATAGTTCCAGAAGCAGTCCGTGCTGGCCTGGTGTGCGTCTTGCAACAGTCGGCAGTTTCCTCGCCACCTGGCACGCCTGGGTCTGATACTGCTTCAATCCAGGAGAAAGATGCCCTGGAACCTAATTTTAGCCGTTGATCGCTTCCACATACCACCTCTGCCAAGTGACCTCTTACACACCCTTCCCTCGAATCAAGCACTGACAAGCGCGGCCCAAGACCAGAGACGCCGACTGAGGCGTTTCACTGTGATCCTTCCATTGTGTGAAATGGCATTATTCATGGCCGACCGTGTCGAATGACCTGATGCACCGGCTCAAAAGGCTCTCTCCTCGTCTCTTTCCTTAGATGTGCCTACATTCGTCCCAATCCATTGCATGGTTTTGACAGAACTGTGCTCCTGAACCCCGACTCCAAGAAGACCACTTGCTTGATCATACCCCTAAACAAGCACCATGGCAGCAATATTCGAGAAGCTGCCAACATCGCTGCCGACGGCAGACCGGCCTGACTCAATGGCATCTGTCGCCTCGCTCCTCACCGACGACTCCGTCGCCTCAGATGCAACAGAGACTCTGCCTCGGAAACTGTCTTCCGAGGAGTGTCGTCAAGATGAGGCTGACGAGGGAGACGATTCGCTTGTGTTCGCCATCAGGGCATTGCGCCTGCTCGATAACCCGCAGTCTGCCGCCACGGAAGCGATCCAGGCTTTCGACCCGTCAGCCAATCTGCATCCCGATCTTGTCCGGCTCCTCGTGGCCGCTGCTATGAGACACCCGGATGTTGCTCAAGGACTGATAGAGCTGGGCCAGAGTATTCATGGTGGCCAGCTTGGTCGTTCAGGGGCTTTGCAGCAGCATGGTGATGTTCTCAGCCAGCATCCAACCGGAGTGCTGGACCAGATTAGCATTTCTTCGCTCCTCTCCAGTATCAGTGAATCTACAACCAGGAGAGCGCCTTCTCCCAACAGGGACAATGCTTCCGCGCCGTCTTTGAAGCGCCGTCTGAGTGTCTTGTCCACCAAGAAGACAGCAGAGGCTCAACAGGGCCCACCAAAGAGGAAGGAGAAGATTTCAGTCGACACCATCAAGAAGATTTGCAAGGCGAATTTGAAGGACACCAAAGAAAGCATCGACAAACTAGAACAAGCTGACTTCGAAGACGAGTTCCTCAGCGCGGATGAGTTGAAGAGACAGGCAGAAGAGTACCTAGGCCACGAGACTGGGAAATTCGCGCTTTGCCTTGCACTCACCCTTCGCAACGAAGAAGAGCGATGGGGAAGCGTCACTCACCTCATGACCGCCATGGCAGACAAGCTCAAGATTCTCCTGTCCACAAAGGGCCGTTTCTCACCATCAGGCGATGTTGGACTTCCCGGACAGGACGGATTCGGCATCCGGGACTGCTGGGTCGTCCTCTCGGAGGCTGAACAGGAGAGGCTGGCCCTCGACAAGCAGTGGGTGAAGCAGCTCAGGGACGCCGCACAGGTTGCGCCACGACACGCAGCTATGGTATGGGAGATACTCGACATGTGCGACAGCATCCAGGAGACTGCCGCGCCCCGGCGATCTTCAGAGGAAAGAGCCGGCGTCCGAGATAGCATCGCGGCCGTCCTCGAGGACAGCTTCGACCCACCGTCGACCCCGAAAGCGCCGACGGAGAACAAGGTGGTCAAGCGTCCTGCCATGACGGCGCGCTCTCCGGAGGAGATCACGGACCGGTGGTGCTTTTTCTTCGACCTCCTCGATGAGGAGGCCGCCAGGAGATGCTTCCGCGAGCTGAGGCTGCTGCGACAGCTTTTCAATGCTGCCAAACAGGCACCGACCGACCGCATGGCGAACCTGAAGTCGAGAGCAAAGAAGGCTTTTGCCGAGAAGCAGGACGACGATATGGAGCGCTGGCTGGATACCAAGTGGGCCATGTCAGCGATGAAGGGCTTCATGATGACCAAGGCGGAGCTGTATGATGTTGACGGCAGCGCAGACAGCCTGAGCAAACTGGAGAAGCTGGACGATGCTTTCTGCAAATGCTTCTGGGGATGTCTAGGGTCTGGTGACCACAAGCGGCTGGCGCAGGAGGATGGCAAGAAGTGGGTGACTGATATCATGAAAGTTTTCCAGCACAGAAGGAGGTATGAAGTCATGTTCAGGTTGAGAGATATCCTTCACTTTATGCAGTCGAACATGTAGACGGCGGGAAATTCTATAAGATAGTTTGTGGCTGGCCTCAGAAAAACAGGCAGACCGAGATAACCCAGGATACGATAAAAAAAAAAGCTCACATGGTTATCTAGAGGCGAAGCATCTGCTCTTCAAATATTTGGGCATATATTCTCACTAGTCGACCGCGAAAGCGAATCAATGCCAATTGACCACAAATACACACGTGACACTGATTTCTACGTCATCTTCCCAGGCATGAACGCCACAGCTTCGAAAACATACTCTCGAAGAAAAGCGGCTATTGCCAATCCTTGAAGATTCGATGAAAATCCCAAAGAGAATATGCCATGATTGTCGACGCATTTCGGCTTCTATGTTCTATATATACTGTAGCGAAGTTGTATTTCTCACGGCTTCGTTCTCACTAGGCTTGCTCGCCATAGATACCTCCACAGATACAGCGGGCTGAAGGGAAAGAAAGGAGAGGGGCTATGAAAATTCGAGAACTGATAGACTACCAGTCAAAAGCGCAACGTGTTTGCAAACGGCAATAAAGCCTTTCTGTAGCCTCGTGTCTTGGAATTGAAAGAACCGCAGTCGAACCGATTTACTCACTGGCAGGAGATAGGAGAGGCTGGGAACGAGATCAGCGCAGTGGGTGGATTCCAGGATGATCTCACGAACGATGTGGATAGTTCAGCAGCCACACTATGTAGGCTAGCCCTTCAAGACGCTATCTTGACTGGACTTCATCTAGAGTTCATGCTGTACCATGTGGACGACTCTGTGAGGGCTGCACAGCTCTGCGACCACCCGGGCATGGTATATTGTGCACACACATAACTACCTATACACGAGACAAAGCGGTGATACGATGCTTTCGTCAGTGCAGCTCCTCAAATGACGACGTCCTACACACTATCTGGGGAGTACCGGGTTCAGGCCAAGGAGCAATTGTGATAAGATGAGATGGTGAATGCACTGGGCCGCGCAGACAACACTAACGTACAGCATCCCGAGACCGACCCAACGGGTAGTCCAGGACCAGGCGAGGAACGAATGAGCGGGAGCGCCCTGAAACAGGGATGCCCACTTTTGACGTACTATTTATGGGGTGAGGTGACGGAACCCCACCCAGCATAGCTGGCTGACAAGCTTCTTCGACGGACTCAACGGCCAGATAGATACCTGGGACACCTTACATACAGCAGCAGCCTGTCTCGAGCCTGTCTCCTGCATAACTCCCCGAAGCTCCAGCACTGCCTCCTTCTTCCCGCTTCCCGCAACACAAATCGAACAGACCATGGTTGGTGGTGTCCCCCTCAGCACAGCCCCCCCCCGGCAGGGCCTGCCTCTGCCGGCGAGGCTCCGTGCCTGTCTAGCTGCTTGACTGACCGCATCGTCCGATCACAGGCCGACCAGGGGCAGCTCTCTGAGGAGCAGATCGAAAGCTTCAAGGAAGCTTTCTTGGTTTTTGTTAGTCACACGCCCGCCCATTCCAGTCCCCCTTGAGCTGGCTATCAAGAAATCCCCCTTTGCTGACGGCTTGGTCAATCTTTTCTCATTTTAGGACAAGGATGGCAATGGTCAGTGTTTGGCGGCCATGTCTCAATGCTGGAGGATGACACCAGCCGGCTCTCCGTGCACGCGTCCGTTCAACACACTTTACTAGAGCTGACCACGTGAGTAACGTAGGCGAGATCACCAAGGATGAGCTCGGCACTATTATGAAATCCCTGGGTCTGAACCCTACCGATGGCGAGCTCCAAGACATGGTCGATGAGGTCGATGTTGACAAGAATGGCACCATCGATTTCAAAGGTGTGTTGCCTCATCCAGACCTACTCAGGCTATTTACTGACAGATGCCACGCAGAGTTCTTGGCCTTGATGTCACACAAAGTCCAGGACGTGGACCCAGAGCAAGAGCTCCGAGAGGCGTTCAAGGTCAGCCTTTTGAAGCATCGCTGTCACCATTGACGGAATTGGGGCTAACCACCGGCTACAGGTCTTCGATCGTGACGGGACCGGCACCATTTCCAAGGATGAGCTCAGAGCGGTCATGAAGTCGATTGGCGAGTCCCTGACGGAGGCTGAGATCGACGAGATGCTTCACTTTGCTGACTCGGATGGGAGCGGTACCATAGATTGTAAGTGCAGACCAGTTTTGGTGCGATACGCGGACTGACCAGGACCACAGTCAACGAGTTTGTCCAAATTATGAACCAAAAGTAGGTGGTCAGTACTGGAGGTCAGGTACGACTGGAACTACCGAGCAGCGACGGGTACAGACCAGAGCAATGAGGTTCACACTCCTGCGTCCTGCTACATCCAGTCTCTATCCCAGATTCCAGGGGGCCATACATAAGACGAATTCCTATCTATGCACAGCAAGGTCCGAGTGATGTAGGGAAATGGCCGATATCGAGCAGCCATGCTTCTGGGAGCCACCGCTCTGCAGGCCCTCTTTGACGACACTAGGGTTTCCCTCTGTGCATGCATGTTCTTGCAATATCTACTGCCAACGTGTCTATGAGCGCGAAATCAGCTACTCACCCAGTGCATTCTTCCATTTGGATGATCTCTCCCTTCCTACCCAGGTACCGTGGCCTGAACGCGACTATATCTTCACCTTCAGCAGGATCAACCAACCTCGACCAACAGCAACGTACTTGTGCTGCAGAAATTGGGAAAAGGAAGAAAAAAAAGTCGGCACTGTAGGGAAGCGCCAATCTGTGACGGCGTTGGACCGGAAAGTACTGGGTCATAGACAGCGGCATCCAAGAGGCCGAGGGATCACGGTGCGTGTGAGCAACCTCTGCTCGGGTGCCATTGTACAAAGGCCATATGCAGAGACTTGCGCTAATGTGTGAATTTTGATCTCATGCTGTCACTACGCAAGATCGTGAAGAAAACAAAAGACCCGCCTGAACGCCGTTGCATGCTGATACATGAAGTGATCTGATCTGATTTTTACCGCAACCCCACACCACAGTGTTCACACCGAGTAGCTCGCGTATTCCTTGTTGAAGACGCGGCCGATAACCATGCGCCTAACCTCGGATGTGCCGGCGCCAATTTCGTATAATTTTGCACTGCAGCATGCACGTTAGTTGCGAACACCCAAAGATTTACTCGTCAGGTTCGAGTGGGTGGGCAAGACTTACTCTCTTAGTATCCTCGAAGCTGGCATCTCCTCCACGTATCCCATTCCACCAAGCACCTGTATGCAGTCCAGGCCACATTCCGTGGCCCTTTCCGCAGCATACAAAATGGCACCTGCACAATCCTGGGTCCGGATGACCCCTTCCTCGTCAACAGCCCTCGCGGTGGCGTACGTGTAAGCCTTGCTGACCTGTAGCTTGGTGTACATGTCGGCCAGCTTGCCATGAATGGCCTGAAAGGTGCCGATGGGCTGGCCGAACTGCTTGCGCGTATGTACAAACGGCAGGGCAACGTCCAGCGCCGCTTGCATCAGGCCCAGAGGTCCGGCACTGAGCACAAGCCTCTCAAGGTCAAGACCCTCCATCAACACGCGCACACCGCCGTTGACCTTGCCGAGGACGTTGGCCTCGGGCACGAAGACGTTGTCAAAGACCAGCTCGCCCGTGTTGCTGCCCCTCATGCCCATCTTGTCGAGCTTACGCGCGCAGGCGAAGCCCTTGGACTCCTTCGTCTCGACGATGAAAGCTGTGATGCCCCTGCTTCCCGCGTCGGGGTCAGTCTTGGCGTAGACGACAATGTAATCCGCGTCAGGCCCGTTTGTGATCCACATCTTGGAGCCGTTGAGGACATAGCCCCCGTCCACTTTCTTCGCCGTCGTCCGCATAGAGACGACATCCGAGCCCGCGCCGCTCTCACTCATCGCCAACGCGCCGACCTTCTCGCCAGCTATCAAGCCAGGGAGGTACTTTGACTTTTGGTCCGGCGAGCCGTTCAACTGCAGCTGGTTCACGCACAGCTGGCTGTGCGCTGCGTAGGACAGCGCGATGGACCCGGAGGCGCGGCTCAGCTCTTCCATGACGATGCAGTGTGCTTGGTATCCCAGGGCCAGCCCCCCGACATCCTCATCTGCCGTGATGCCCAGAAAGCCTGCCTCGCCCAGCTTTCCCCACATCTCTGGTGGGAAGGCGTTGGTCTGGTCAGTTGCGGCCGCCACCTCTGGGGAGATCTCGCGCCTGGTGAATTCCTGCACGCGCTCGCGTAGCTCTTCGAGGTCGGCCTGCGTGGGGGCGGTGAATCCCTGCGGGTGCTTGGAGGTTGAGGCCCATCTTCGGTATTCGGGTACTGCTGCTGTTCTGCTGCGGTTAGCAAGGGACGACGGCGACGATGCCTTGAGCAGGGGTCGCGCTGATTGGGCCAGGCGGCCGAGTACTCTCGTGTTCGACATGTTTGCGTGGGGATGATGCTTCAACACAGATCGGTGAAAAAGTCAAATGGCGACGCGCTTCATGTCGAACCAAGTAATCCAAGTGTTTCCCAATAGCTTAGAAGGGTCGTCAATGTTGGCCATCGCATTGCTTCGGCCCAAGGAGGCAGGTGTTCCCCGGATTCCAATTGCGGTTGAGGCCGCTTAAACGCGGGCCGAGGCACTGCGATCCCGTCGAAGCTCGAGTTCAACGTCACACTGCAAGTCGAGATTGGTCTTCACGTCTCCCTCCGCCTGCCGCGCCCCGTCCTCGATGCTGTCGTGTTGGATGTGATCTCGCCGTCTTTGTAGAAGGAGAGATATTACCAGGCTCCAGCACCCCTCGAGCAAGATGTCGTCGATACGGAGCTCAAGACCAGGTCTGATCCCTCGATTAGCGCGCTCATTACCCCGGACTCAGGCCCCGATCCACCCTCGCTGTCGCCCAGGGCTCCCATGCCAGCAACGACCCGCCGTCCCCATACTCCCCACGGGGAACGGGAGCAAGCGAACAATTGCCACCTTCACGCCTCCATACCAGGCCCAAGCAATATCCACGATCCAGTCCGCCATAGATACCAGCAGCGATGAGTTCAAGGAGAACAAGCTGGCCATGGACGAGGCCATGGCCCGCTTGACCGAGCTCACGCGAAAAGTCCAGCGGGGCGGGCCGTCGGAGAAGCACCTGGCGAGGAAGAAGATGCTGCCTCGAGACAGGGTCACGGCCCTTGTAGACCCGGGGACTACATTCATGGAGCTGGGTGGCCTGGCTGGCCATGAGCTATACCCAGAGGCCGAGGTACCTGCCGGAGGCATCATCACAGGTGTGGGCGTTGTGGAGGGCGTGACGTGCGTTATTGTTGCCAATGACAGCACCGTGAAGGGCGGTACATACTATCCTATCACCGTGAAAAAACATTTGAGGGCACAGGCTGTTGCTCAGGAGAACAAATTACCGTAAGACGGCTGGCTTTTCCGTCCCATTCTTTGTCTCGGGCGAAGAGAGACCATTTCCCATCATCCGTACGGTTGCTGATTCTGAGGCTGACAGGTGCATATATCTCGTGGACTCCGGCGGCGCAAACTTGCCTCACCAGTCCGATGTCTTTCCCGACCGTGATCATTTTGGCCGCATCTTCTACAACCAAGCACGCATGTCTGCGGCCGGGATCCCGCAGATATCCGTCGTCATGGGGCCATGTACAGCAGGAGGCGCCTACGTCCCAGCCATGTCAGACGAGAGCATCATTGTGCAGGAGCAGGGGCACATTTTCCTTGCAGGCCCGCCTCTGGTCAAAGCCGCCACTGGAGAGTCAGTCAGCGCGGAAGAATTGGGTGGTGGCAAGATGCACTCGAGCGTCTCAGGTGTGACGGATTACCTGGCCGTGAACGATGCTCACGCCCTTGTCCTGGCCAGGCGGTGTGTCAGTAACCTTAACTGGCCCCAGAAGACGGGCCCGCCGCAGCAGAAGGGAGATTTTGCCGAGCCGCTGTACTCCCCAGAAGAGCTCTTGGGCATAGCATCTACCAATCTCCGGAAACCCCTCCCCATCCACGAGGTGATAGCCCGCGTGGTCGACGGCTCTGCCTTTGCCGAGTTCAAGCGCGACTACGGGACGACGTTGGTGACAGGGTTCGCACACATTTACGGACAACAGGTCGGCATCGTTGCCAATAACGGCATCTTGTTCTCTTCTTCTGCCCTGAAAGGCGCGCATTTTATCGAGCTGTGCAGTCAGCGAGGTATCCCGCTTGTCTTCCTTCAGAACATCAGCGGGTTCATGGTCGGTACCGATGCTGAGAGGGAAGGCATCGCCAAGAATGGCGCGAAGCTGGTCACTGCTGTCGCTTGTGCTGACGTGCCCAAGTTCACGGTTGTGGTCGGCGGCAGCTATGGTGCTGGCAACTACGGCATGTGTGGGAGAGCATACTCGCCTAGATTTCTATGGATGTGGCCTAATGCCAGGATTGGTGTGATGGGTGGTGAGCAGCTGGCAGCGGTGATGGAGACGGTCGGAAAGACCGTGGATGCGGGTCTGAAGGAGAGAATCGAGAAGGAGAGTGACGCTGTGTACTCGAGCGCGAGGTTATGGGTGAGTCACCTTCAGGCGACGTACTGCTGTTGCCGACTGTGGATATTCTGATGCTGACTTGACTTCCTCAAAACAGGACGACGGAGTCATTCCCCCACAACATACGAGACGCTATCTAGGCCTGGGCTTACGGGCTGCAATGTCTGGCCGGAACGAAGTTAGGCCTGGCGACACGAAGTTTGGTGTCTTCCGAATGTAGATGAACATCGAAACCCCGCCATGCGTATGCCATTACTGTGTACTACTCTCGCGCCTGCAACGGCCTCGACAAATATTCAATTGCATGAGTGACAGAATTAACTCTTGACCAAAAGACGAGGTAGAGGCAGGCGCGTCCCAATCTCTCTGCCCCGGGTGTAAACGCAGGTAGGCAGCTACCAGTGGCGAAGAGGTGACCCAGGGGGCGCCAGAGTGAAGAGCTACCCACTACCAGGTAGGTAGATAGGTAGGAATGGAGCAACCACGGGTCCCTCTGACAAGGCTTTGACAGAGCCCGCCGAGTCATTAGAGCATAATCTTGGGCAAAACAACCAGTGATGCTCGGAGCTTTATTTCATTCACATCATTATCATCAGTATCGACAAGTCATTCGGGATTCACAGCACGGCAAACCCTAATATCAACCCAGAGCCCGACAACTCTCCAGTCTCCCTCGTCAAGATGTGCATCTACCAATGCAATAAGCTGATCTGCCCGGTATGCGACCGATCAAACGATGGCACGAGTTCTTTGACTTACCCGAGAATTCCACGATGCGAATGGGCAAAATACTATATGAAACTCCCGACACAATGCGAGCACTTCAAGAAAGTGTGGTCCGGGATACGGGTACACATGGACGGACCGTGCGAAACATGTGTATCAGAGCGCCGCCAGGAGAGCATGAAGAAGGTGGAGAGATGGATCGAACAACAGGAGAGATGGCGACAGCAGAACCGACTGGAGTCGAGGGTCGGCGAAGACATCCCTGAGGCAGACCGTGGATGGAGATCACCGTCTGTCCTCGACAACGACGCCAGCACCACATCGAAAGGCAAGCAAAATGGTAGCAACCGCGAATCCGGCCAGGATAAGGGGCCGTGCGAAAGTCAGAAAAAGGAAACGACAGATACACGCACAGTAGTCTAGCGCTCATCTCTTTCAGCGATGGAACAACTTGCCTCTTACGAATCTGTGTCGGCTGTTTCTCCAAAGGATACTAGTACTGGGAATTATTGGGCACGGATCAGTTTTGTTTTGTTGGAAAACGGAGTCCATAAGCGACAACTGAGATAAGCGCCTGTCAGACTCTATTCACAGCATAGATTCATTCAGTGACTATCCACAATCATCTACTCGGCCCCAACAAGATCACCTTGAGAACGTGTGTGCATTGTAGATTATATGTTTATTCTATCGTTTTATTCTTAAACTGCCCGGGCGACCATTCATAGCCCAAGGCACCTAAAGAACTAGCAGGCTTCACAACCATCATATATTCTCGTAGCGGTTGCTCAGGTGGCAGTAGAGACTCCTTAACTCGTGTAGTGTATGCCTTGGAAGAAGCAGAGTGCGAGGAGGGAATTCGGGAGAGATCTTGATGTATCTGATTAAAAAAAGCCAAGCTTCCTGGATTTGGTGCCTTGCTAGCCACTCTTCGCGGCATAGTCCTCCTGACTGACTTCCTCCATCCAAGTAGTCTTCCCAAGACTAATTGCAAGATGCATCATCATACTGCCGTCGTCGGCGCCATGCCAGTGAACTGTCTTAGCGGGACACTGCACAATATCGCCCACGCTGATGCGCTGCGGCTTTCCGCCCTTGTCGCACACCCACCCACTTCCGGCCTTAACCTCGAGGATCTGTCCGTTTTCATGGTGGTGCCAGTGTGTCCTGGCACCAGGTAAGAAGGTAACATGATTGCACATGATGCCGTCGACTGGGCCGGCGAGCTTGTCCATCCTGTGGGATATTGGTCAGCCCTGATCTTGTATTTTGTAGATGGCGGCTCATATTCCTGGAGCGGAGGGCGACTTGATGCCTATCCAGGCAACTCAACATGGTCGCTGAACCACAATGAGCGAACGCACCAGACATCTCCGGTGAAGGTATTGCCAGCTTTGAGTGTGCTCTGAGCTCCACTGCTTCCCCCACCGGTCGAGTTACGAATGACTGTACAGGGCATTGTGATCCTGTCAATGCAAAAGACTATTCCTACTTTGAGGTGCGTGACGAGAAAATTGGTAAACTCGGGAATTCAGTCACTTTCGTGAAGATGAGAATCGGAGATATCGAAGGTCCGGACTCCAACTGCGGGGAAAGGCCAGCCAGAGTCGGCCCACCTTATCTCCCCCCATTTGAAGTCTGCTGAGTTAGTAATATGGCTGAGTTAGCAGTATATCTGAGTTAGCAGGTTGTAAATGGGGAAAGGATATCTAAAACTAAAATATAAAAAATTTAGGACCTAGGGATAAAATTATATAAAAGAAAAAAACGTTTTTTTAAATACCTTTTTTTAATTTAATTACCTTTTACTTTAAATAAATATAAAAGAATTATATATTAAATTTTAAAAAATAATAAAAGTTTTTTTAAATTTTTTTTTAAAAAGAATTATAATATTAAATTAATAAAAGTAATTAAAGAGTAAGATTTATCTTTTAATTATTTATATTTAAAATTTTAAATATATTATATATTAAGCTATAATATTTATATTATATATTTTAGTTTTTATTTTAATTATAAAAATAAGAAGCTTATATTTTAAGAATATTATAAAAATAATAATGTAAATATAAAATATATTTTATTTATTTATTATAAAAAGTTTTATTTTTTAAAAAAATAACTTTTTAGAAAAGTTAATTAAAATAATATATATTTATTCTTATTATTTATCTTTTTTATTTTATTAAACTTTTTAAAAAATCTAATTTTTAAATAAAAAGATAAATTATATTTTAATTAAAAACCTTTCTAAGCTATATACTATAAGTATAATATAGTAAAAAGGTTTATATATTAAAGATAAGGCCCACTTAATATTTTAATAATTAGCCCACTTAATATTTTAATAGTTAGCTCACTTAGCTCTTTACTTTTACCCACTTAATACTTAAGGTAAGCTTAAAAATTAACTTTATTATTTATAAACTTTTTACTTACTTAAAAGTATTATTTTTATTAAATAAATAAAATTTTAACCTTATATATTTAAAATCTTTAACTATTTTAAATAAAGTAATACCTTATACTTATAAGTAAATTATAGTATAGCTACTTATAATTAATAACTTTTACACCTTTTAGCTTTTTAACGCTTTTTAACCTTTTATATACCTTTTAGCTTTTTAATATTAAATAATAATTTAAGGGGCGTATAAATTTAAAAAGTATATAAAAGGCTAAAAGATATATAAAGGTTAAAAAGCGTTAAAGGCGCTAAAAGGTTAAAAGATATAAAAGTTATTAAAAAGTTAAAAAAAATTAATTATAATTAATATATTTTAAAAGTATATAGAGTTTTAAAAAAAAAGAAAAAACACTTTTATTATTATAATATTTAATATATAACACTTTATATTAAATAAATAAAAGTAATTTAAATAAATATATATATTATTATTTAAATTAGCTTTTAATAATAAAGAATAATAATATAACTTTATTTTAAATATTTAAATATACTTTAATATATAGCACTATAATATATTAATAAAGCGCTAGGTAGCCTTATATAATAGTAAATATAAAGGCTATAAGTTTAATTTTCGCTAATATTATTTTTTCTCCTACTTATAAAAGGGAAGTTATATCTCTTTTAAAGCCCTTTAGCTTTTAATTAATAATACTTATATTTATTAATATAGTAGGGTTTTTTTCCTATAAATAATTAAGCGTATTAAGAAAGCTAATTTTAGCTTCTTTATTAAGTTTTTTTTAACTTTTAGCTCGGCTAATTTTTCTTTAATAAGCAGCTAAATATAAGTATTATTAGCTATATAGAATTATAAAGTAACGGAAGGTATTAAGGCCTAATCTTTTATATAGCGAGAATAGTATTTAATCCCTTATAGAATTATACTTTAAGGTATATTTTAAAGATTTAAACTTATAATTATTAATTATATTAAAAAGTAAAGCTTAATAAACTATTTAATAAAAGCTTAATAATTTATACTTTAATATATATTATTCTTAAAGCTTAAATATATTTAATAATTTATATAGCTAATAAAGTAATATAAATTAATTAATTTAAAAATTAAAATAAATATTTAAAAAAGGTATTTAAAATAAATATTAAAATTTAAAACTTTTAAAATATATTTATATTAAATAATATTTTAATTTCCCTTTTAAATATAAGGTTAAAAGACTTATAATTATATATTTTTTAAACTAAATTTTATTTAATTATATTACGTTTTTATAATTAGGCTTTATCTTTTTAATTTATTTAAATAAAAGGTAAACCTTTTTAAAAAAGTATATTAAATTTATAACCTTTTATTTTTTCTTTAGCTTATTATTTATTATTGCTTTATAAGTAATAAATTTCTTTATTTTTTTAAAATAAATTTTATATATTTTTAAATTAATAATAAATATATTTATTTATTTAAATAGAAAAGGTTTTTTATTTTTATATTTCTTTACCTTAATAAGAAAACTTTTTATTTAAGTAAAGATTTATTTATTATATTTAAAATCTATTTCTATAAATATTTATAATAAAGCTATTAAATCTATATATTTAAATAATAAAATATAATAGCTTTACTTAAGTTTTAAACATATATAAGTAATAGTTTAAGTTTAATTAATAGTTATTTTAGTTTTAACTAAATAATTACTTTTAAATAGTTTTATAAAATAAAGTTATAATAAATATATATTTAAATAAAGCTAAAACCTTTAAAGTAATAGCGGCGTTTTAATATCGCTTATTTTATATAACTTAAAAGCTTAAATTATATAGTAATAATACTTTTATATAGTGCTTAACGGTATTAGATTAACTTATAGCCTAATTTATAATAGCTTTAACCTTAATAAACTAGTTTATATTAAAGCTAATAGCTTATTAAAAGTATTAATATAAATAGGTGCGGCTTAATATTATAGCTATTAGCGCAGAATAACGGCTTTTAATTATAAATAAGCTTATAAAAGTAAATTAATAAGTTATTATAAGAAGTCTTATATAGTAAAACTTATTATATTAATTTAA
Organism: Diaporthe ilicicola; assembly: GCA_023242295.1. NCBI lineage: Eukaryota > Fungi > Ascomycota > Sordariomycetes > Diaporthales > Diaporthaceae > Diaporthe > Diaporthe ilicicola. The sequence goes on from JALPVH010000219.1 coordinate 25,477, forward strand.
AAAATATATTATACTTTATTCTTTTTAAATAATTATTATTATTTTAGCTTAATAAAGAAACTTAAATAAATAAAATAATCGATAATACCTTAATTTATTTTTAACTTAATATTTCTTTAAGTAATAATTTTAATATAAAATAAATATTAAAATAGAAAATTAAATAATAATTTTAAATATATCTTTTATAATATTTAATTATTTTAAAATAAAACTATTTAATTAATATAAATAAAAGATTTATAAAGTATAAGTTAGCCTTTTAATTCTAATTAAAAAAAGGTATTTATTTTTTAAAAAAATTATAAAAAGAAAATATTAAAAAGAAAAATAATTAAAGAAAAATTATATTTAAATATCTCTCTTTTTTATATAAAATTATATTTTAATTATAAACCTTCTTAACTATTAAGTTATTTTTCCCTCTTTAGCTATATATTAATTAAGTATTAATTTTAAATTATTTAATTTTACCCTTAAGAAGGTTTATATATTAAAGATAAATATAATTTTACTTTTACTCTTATATATAGTGTTGTTAAAATTAAAGGGAAATACGATTTATAATGTAAAGCTAAATAAGATATAATATAATAATTATAACATTAACAATAATTATAACTTCACCCGCTAAATCCTAATCCATATCTGAGTCTAAATGTTGTAAGCGTCTAAGCAATATATCCTCTTTTAACTTGTGAGTTTCCAGGTGAATTAAAATCTCAAGAGAGCCTATCTGTTTATAAGTTTTCTTTTGTCTTACATCCTGTTTCTCAAATTTATTTAAAACAAGAGTTATTTATATACATGATAGTTTGTGCTGGTTAAGGGGGTCACCCTTGGCACACGGAGTGAATCACGCACAAGGAAAGCGACCAGTTGGCCTGGAATGGGCGACTGACCACAATCTTGGGAAGCTTGATGCCACTCAGGATAATCACGAGAATTAGTTACTCACTGCAACAGCCCTTTCGAAAAGTGCGGCTCGTCACTGACTGATGGATACGGGTGCCATTATATGAGGACAGTATACGATGTAAATCGAAACCACTTTTTATGTACCTAGGTATGCTACTCCTGGCACATGATTACAACCCTTACCATAACCAATTTCCATATCTGCAATTGAATATCAAATTGATTGCCCCCTAGTGCGCAAAACGGAAATCAAGTCTCTGCTGTCCCTCGTCTGTAGTATTTACGAGGTATTCTTCCTGCTCCATAGTCGTCATGGCGTTCCATTTTCGATCGCGGACACGGTTTCGCCAGATATAGAACGCCTTGACCAAGTACATCAACACAATATTGAAACAAGTAATCCCCAGCAATACGCTGTTGCCTCGCTTATAAAGTGGCTTATCATCATCCCTATAAATGTTAGATGCGATGATGTTGCCAGACTGTACAAACATGTTGTACAAAGCTGCGGAAACAGCTCGGGTCCGCACCGCGTTGCTATTCTTCGCGTTCCAAGCCACCAGAATGGCGTGGCAGTAGGGGTATGAGAGAAGCGCAGTGATTATACCATAACGGACCCACGGTGATGCGGATGCGGGAAGGACTACCAAAGCAAGCATCCAGGGGAAAATCCAGATGTTGGCGAAGGATGATACAATGGCTCGTTCTTGGAGCCTTCTCGAGACCCAGGTGATGAAGAGAAGGTTCAAAGCGAACATCACCTGTGAAGGAATGACGAGAAGGTTCGCTTGGAACACCGAAAATCCGAGTTGCCGCAGGATGAGAGACAGATAATTCTGTGGGGGGCTTGGAGGAATGTAGGTCGTGAACCCCACAAGGTAGAGCGGCCACTGTTCCCAGTCTCGGACCGCCTTCCACAGAAGCTTAGCTCCAACCGCTTGACGATTGTTCATATCACCCTTGCTCGGGTCGTCCCGAAGCAAGCGGTTGACCATGATCTTCTCCTCTTGCTCATCGAACCACCCGTTGGAGCCGCGGAACCAATTGCGGGTTTGACACGGGCCCGGAGGCATGAGACCGAAAGAGAAGAGGCCAACGATCAATGTGAGAAGGCCTTCGATGAGGAAAAGCCACTGCCAGCCAGACCAGTCATTGATACCTCTCATCTGTAGAACCCCTGCCGCGAGCAGAGAGCCCACGACGTTCACAGTACTGAGAGCTGTCCACTATGAGACATCTGCGTCAGTTGAAGAAGCGTTGAGAGTGTTCTAGACCAAAGAGATCGGAGAACCTACAAACCAAGCCAGACGGGTTGGGAGCTCGTTAGATTTGTAGAAGTAAGTGAGATACAGTACGATATCTGATTATTTACTTCAGTCAGCATTTGACAGAGTTGGAATTGGCGCGTCCGGAACATTGCAGCCTCCAGACTGTTGTGCCCACGCGAACAGTGTAACACGTTCCTCAAGAACCCATAAAACAACACAAGAGCACTCTCTGAAGGTATCAGAAGCTTGCAGAGACTAACCTGGAATGAATCCTCCCATCAGGAGGCCAAGAATAGCCTTAATAGCGTAGTAGCCGGCCCGATTTGTAAGAAACGCCTGTGAGCCCGCGACGATCGACCAGCCCACAGTGATTGTTGGGATCCAGCGATCCGCTCCCACCATCTTGCTTATGAGACCGCTAGGAAGCTCTGCGGAAAGGAAAGATACGAGGAAGATTGTTTGTCCATAGTTGAAATCGTTTGTGTTCATGCCTGTGCGCATACGATGTCAGCCAAGTGAGGCAAGAATGCAAGTTGAGGTGGCATGAAATAACTTGCCTAGCTCCTCCAGCATATTGTCCGAAATGGCTCTATTGATATTCCTCCGATGCATGTCGAGAGCACAAAACATGATCCACTTCAATCCCTCTGTCAGTGATTTGATGAAGGCAGGCTTTCGTCTTCTTATATGAACCTTGCCCCACTGGCACAGTAGTTGCCGGGGATTCACTCACAGCCCATAACATGATCTTTCGGTCAACTTTCCGGACAAGCTTCCGCTCATCTTCAGCAGACCATGTGAAGTCAGGGTCAAACCGATGTCTGTTCTCGTAACCAGCTTTTTCGTAGGTATTGCGCCAGTGTTCTGCAGCAACTGGGTCGGAAAAGACGTGATTCCGGGAGTTAACACCGTCGAAGTCATCGGAGCCCTGCGAATCAGTCCCAGAAGCGGGATCTGCTGTAGCATTGACCTTTTCGGAATCCAAAGTGATGGAATGCTTTGTCACATCTTTGCGTTCCTTCATCGTGGCGGCGTTCACGATATAATTGCTACTGTCAAGAATTGACTTTGGAGGAAAGAATGGAACGTTCACTTAACCCCAATGTCAAGAGCGTCGCATCCGCAGCCTGAACGGATGCTTTCATTCGACCGGAAACTAAGCTCTGCAGCATTTATAGTCCCACGAGAGGCATGCTCAGATCACTGCATGGCGTGGTTGTTGCAAAGAGTACCAAGCCTTGCATCATCGCGCCAAGACTGGGTTATCACCGCGTTCCGTCCTATCGGTGTCGCTCTCTTGGTATATTTGACTGGCATTGGTACTTGGCATTGGTATGAAATTTTCGTAGGTACTTAGTATCAAATGGTAATGCTGATGATAACGGATGAGTGGAGGCTGTCATGGATGGCTTTTACCGTTGTTGCTGTACTTCTCATGATCTAGTGACGCCTGCGATGACAGCTAGACTCTGATGGGGCACTGCTAGTATGTCTCGTCGAGAGGAGGCAAGTTTGGCAAAACCACCCTAGCATTTCTTACAAAACGCTCAAAACTGCCTTCATAAAAGTGGGGCATGGAGGTTCGAGTGACTGGATTGACACTGCAGTTGATCAACAGTGCTTAGAGTACGAGAAAAAGAGACATCACAACAGCTGGACAGGGCTCTTCTCGATCTTCATCCACGATCCGTTGTTGCTAGCTACAGCACCAATTGACTTTTATCAGAACATTGAAGACTAAGGGCCAGACAAGACATCTCGCCAAATGCTGGCAAAAGGGGAATTCGACTGTTGGCTTTGCTTTGAGATTCTGCGAGGCGAGAACACATGTGCAGCAAATACCGGGCCGAGTTCCTCAGACCTCAGACACAGCCGGAGTGCCTTACCTAAAGAAACACAGAACGTTGGTCTTCGGTAAAAGAAAAAGAGTCTACTACGTCTACCAAGAATGAGGACCAAAGTGACGGGTGCTCACTCAGGCGTCGTTGCGGATACACTATCGAGCCATACAAACTATACCCTCAAGGTACAGAACTGTCGAAGTTCCCCATATTTCTGCCACGCCGTGGTACATCTTCATCTTATACGAGTCAGCTGCCATTTTCATCAAACTTAGAACCGACTGTATTTACAGCTAGACTCAAGGCTCTAATGTAGCCTGCTCCAAGGTTACCACTTCGTTCGCCATCGTACACAACTAGGCCTACAGCTTTCGTAATTCTCTCTCACCGTCATTACCCTCATTATCGTGCACCAATGCATTTCATCTTTAGTTCACGTTAGCTTAATCTCCGCCATCAGCTTCATTGACCAAGAAAAGTATGCACGAGTGATGGACATACTTGGCCACAGGACTTCTAATGTGAAGAAGAATGGGCCTGAAGCTGATAGCGTACTATCATGAAACTCAAGCAGTGAGTGTCTTTCATCATATTTGGACGGAAGGGAATTCGGATTTCTGAAGAAAAAAAAAGGGCAAAAAAAAAAACACCACATGAAAAGGTGAGCGTCAGCACAGGGAGTGTTGCAACTTTTCAACATTCCTATTCTTCCAGGTCGTTTATTCTTGGTATGACAACTCTTCTACGTTCATTTCCGCTATTACGGCGACTTAAGGCCGCATTCGAAGTTTCCATGTGGGACTGATAGACTCAGAGATGTATCAACCCTTTATGCAGGACACAGAGGCGAGTCCGACTTCTCTACGAACGCCTCACTACCCACACAAGTAGCGCAGTAGAAGGTATTTTACGGATCATACTTCTTCTTGGTAGCCAGATGTTCCGCATATCTGTCCCCATAAAACGTTGTCTTCCAGTCCGGGTCGTTCCTGTCTCCTTCCTTCATGTATCCGCCTGTATCTGGTGCTAATCTCTTCAAGGCGGCACCTTTGACGTAGGTCATGTCGTCCATGACAGAGAAACGTTCAGAGTTGGATGCATTCAGTGCAACACCTCGACCAATCGTGACAAACTAGTTGGAGGTGCGCCATAGCCGGATGTAACCCCGAGGTCTCGTCAGACGCATCCGCGAACACTTGGCCGCCCGACACAAGATCGATCACGTTGACGGTATCAATACTCCTCCGGCTTGCCGGCGATGACCTCAACAGCCTTGCGAACAGCAGTCTGATTCTCGAGGGCCCCGCGGTTGATCATCCATGATGTCAGGATGGACTGAACCCAGCGGCATCGTTCAGGCTTGACTCGGCCTCGTAGAATGACCAGTAGTCAGTGTAGGAGACAAAGTTATCGCTGACGGAAAGTGTGTTGTTGAATATTTGGAGCTTAGCCCTGACGGGCGCAAGTATGGCGTCAGCTTCAGACTGATTTTCGCCGATAGTCCAGATACCATGTACCCTAGGGTAAATACCCAGAGGTCGAGTTGCCGATGAAGAGCCTAGGGTCGCCACTGAGGTAAGGGAAGTATGGTCACCGTGTCGAGAAGGTATGAATTCCTGGAAGCATTCGGCAGTGGTGCCGAGTATAAATGGTGAGCTGTTACGACGTCGACATTTGGGTACTACGTTTTGACAGTTGTACCGAGCACACGTATCCAGGGCCGCCGCCCCTGATTGATGTGAACAGGTCCGTGTGCTCGCAGTGATTGGCAGTACGGACCTTTCGATTGGCAAGTAGAACTTGAGCCTCGAGGATCTGGTCTGCTCCCAAGCCATAATTGCGTGATGCTGGACCATGTCGGCCACCTGATGGCCAACCGCCGATAGCCCCTGGTGAGGTCGAGCCTCCACTGACAACGATGACATTGTTGGCCTTTGAAAATACGTTCAAATTCTCCCACTGGTAGGCACCGTCTATTGCTATGGCACTTCCGGTCCAGTTGGTCCTCTGGCAGCCATTGGCAGATGCGTAAATCTCCTGGAATCCTAGTCCATCCCTGAAGTGTCGCAGCCGAATTTCGAGGCTGCCGAAGCCATCCGAGCGACCAACCATGTCACGACGAGCGCTAGTCACGACCAGTCTGACATTATTCTCCTGGGCAAAAAGCATGGTCGTGTTAATCTGGTCGAGATTGGTTGCATTCACAGCGTACTGAGGGCTCATGCCAAGCGTGCATGTTGTTGGGACAGCGTTTTCAGCATGGTTCACCGGTGCACAGGTTATGTTGTAAGGATACGGTCTCCCGATGGGATTGGTGGTCATGAAGTCCTGGTCTGCCCACATTTTGGTGACATATTCGCACTTCACCGGATCAAATGCGGCTCCAGTATAACATGATCGAGCAATCGGGGCAGACATGACCAAAGCTCCTCCAAGAGCCGCATTCAAAGAATCCCAAGATTGATGCGATGGCCAACAGGAGTCACGAGGTCCCTGCAATTCAAAGCATTAATTTGACTGGAGAAGGATTCGAACGGCACAGGCTGGGCACTGATTACTCACACATTTGCAAAAGGGTTCGGAGACCGGAGAGGTCGCTGAGGTATCAGAGCTATTTAAGTCCTGTTGCTGCGCAGAAACTCCGCCCAGGGAGCACACCAATAGAAAAAGGATTGCACGCATGGTGCTGAACATTTCGTATTTACACCATTGAGAGTTTAGGCGTCACTTTGTTCTGTGAATACAGTGATGAGTGACTGCTTTTGAAGATGATGCGGGGAGAAATACCTGCATATATGTACGACAGCACTTGTCGCTACTCTCAAGTAATTCTCAGCAATCTTGAAATCCGCCACTTCTAGGTCGTACTTAGTGCAAACAGAAGCAAGTAAGACTGCGCCATGTAACGATGGACAGGAAATGAGACGGCTTTAAGATCAGATTCTCTGCATGTTTAAGTCTCCAGGGGCTGGCTTTTTGGCCTCATAACCAATTTCAAAAGTTCTCCCACTACAATGTTTCCGGTCAAGAGTTGTGAATAGGCTGGCACTGAAGATTTATCAGAAAGGCACTCTCAATTGAAGAATCGCCGTAGAATGCATACACCACAAGCAGTGGACTATAAAGACAGCCAAATTACTGTCCCGGAAGAATACACAACAATGTTCAACCGCAGATTATAAACAGAGTTTCACTATTTAAATACAATCTCAGCGGCCTGTATATTATGTGAATTCACAATAAAGTAGCACCTGACATCTGGAGATAGTATTGCGATTTATTACAAGCAAATTTCTTTATTAATTCCTGAGAACCTGTAAGCCGAGGGAGTACACTTATAAAATCGGCTCTCTGGGCGATTCCTTTCATAAAGAAAACAGATATTCGCAGGGCAAAAAACGGATGGCGTAGGGCAAGCCGCTTATAAAAGCCGCCCCACCCCAGCTGCAGCTAATTAGAAGCTACTATTTAACTATACCCCTATAATTCTTTTTATAACTATAATAACCTCGGCATATAAAGGCTTCTTTATTATTAAAGTTAATTTAATTACCCTATATTAATACTATATTAAATTAATTAAATACTTTAATATTAAAATTTATATTTAATTATAAAAATAAAAATTTATATACTTAAAATCGGAGGATATATACCTAATATACCCTTAATATATATAAATTTACGCTTACCACTTAATTTATATATATAATATTAATTTAACTATATCGGCTATTATAAAGAGAATCCTTATTACCTTATAATTTTCCTATATATTATTTTATAATATTTTTACTTATCTAGTTTATATATATTATAATAAAGCTTTAAACCTCTTTATCGCCGTTACCGTTACCGTTACTATCGCCGCCGGCAATATTCTTAATAATTAGATCCACCTATAATAATTAATTAATAATCTTTCTTACTACTATATATTACTTTTTAATAGCTAGTTTTCTGCTTAAAAATAAAGCTATTACTAATGCTATTATAAAAGGTTTTTACTTTTAGGCTAATAAGTTTAATTACTTTATAAGCCCTTATATAAGCCGCTAGTTATAATAAATAGCTAATTACTAAGTATTACTATTATAAGTATCCTTATTATTTAAACCTTTAAAGGTTTTATTATTCTATTTAAAAGCTAAGTTAACTCTTTATATAAAAGCTATAATTACCCTTATTTTATCCCTTACCCTATTATTTAAATTTATAATAGTTAAGGTTATCTTTTTATTTATTATAGCCTTTATATAGCTTATAAAGATACTATTTTTATTTATTATAAATATAGCTATCTTTTAAGATTTACCTTTTATAATAATAACCTTTTTTAATAAAAGTATTATAAAAAGCGGGTTATCGATAATAAGGTTATAATTAAAGTAAAATACTTTATAAATATCGCTTTTTTTAAAAGAATAATTATTTTTCTTTTTATCGGCTATATAGTTTATATAAATTAATTTATATTAAATAAAAATAGTATATTTATAGCTTAAAGCTATATAATTATTTTATAATATTTTACCTTTTAATATATATAGCGCCTATTGCTTAATCTTTATAAAAAGGTTAAGCGCTGCTTTTAAAACTTAAAAAGAAAGCTTTTTTAGCTACTTTTATTTATTAAACTTTTTAAGTAATATTATCTTTTAATAAGCTTTTTTAAAATAAAAGTTATAAGCTATATTTTTAAAACCCTTATAAATAGCTTTAATAAGGTATAAAATATTACTTATTTTATAACTTAAATATATCTTAACCTTTCGTTATATATACTTTATAAAGAATATTATATATAAGTTAAAGTTAAGGGTTTTATAAGTTTTATATATAGCTTATTTAGTAATAATCTTTTTTTTATTAATATATTAGGTTTTAAAGTAATAAAAGATAGCTGTTTAATTTAAAAAGGTTTTTTAAAGCTATTATTAAGCTATATTATAGGTTTTATAATTTATAAAGTATTTTATAAACTTAAAAAGGTTAAAAAGGGCTATATAAGTATAGGGGATATTATTAAATATTTTTAAAGGTATTATTATCATGTTTTTTACCGGTATATTTAAAAAAGCGAAATTCTTATTATAATTTTTAAGATTTTCGGCTTTAATATTCTTAAAAATACTTTTTATTATTATCTATATTATTAATAATCTTTATATTAACTTTTTCTACTTTTTTTTAATATTAAGAATAACGTTTATATTTATATAAAAAATATATAGCTAATAGCAGGCTTAAGGGAATTAATAACTAATAATATTAATTAGAGTATTATTATAATTAGTAATAATAAGGGTAGGTATAGCAGCTTTATATTATTATAATAGCTTATAAACCTATTTAAAAAGTTATTAAAAGCCGCTTTTCTTTTTATTATTAATAATACTTTAAAATAATAAAAAAATCTTTTTTATATAGCTTATTATTATATCCTAAAAAAAGAGTATCTTTTTATTATTAATCGAATATATATAATTAAGTAATAAATTTTATAAAAATTATTACTTTTAAAGCTAAATAACTTATTATTTTAAATATTAAAAAATATTTATTATATTACCCTTTTTATTAATAGTTTAATAATACTAATATTTTTTCTTTTTAAAAAAGTTTAGTATTTTTTAAATAAATATATAAATACTTTACTTTTTTTTCCGAAAAGCTATTAGCTAATTCTTTATTATATTAACCTTAATCTATATATTTAAATACTTTTAATAAAGCGCTATTTTAAGTTTTTTAAGCTTTATAAAAGATAGGTTTTATATAATATAAGTAAGAAAAGCTTAATATACTTTTAATAGCCTTAATTAGCTATATTAAGCTTTAAATATTTTTTAAAAATTATAATAAATATATTTACCTTTAATAATTATAAGCTTTTATTTATTAAAAGTTTTATTAATTATATAGGTAATTATTTATTATTTATAGCTAGATTTAATCGATAAAATATTATTTATTATTATAATAAAGAGTTATTAAATATTTTAACTATATATTAAAACTACCTAATTAGCCTTTAAGAATTTAATTATTATTAAAACTTTAATAGATTTTATAGCTTTATCTAAATTAGCCTTAAGGTTTTTATAAGTATTATATTTTTTTTAAAAAAGTTTAAGAAAGTTTAAAGGGTTAAAAAATGTTAATTAATAATAATTTATAATAATAATATTTATATTTTAATTAAGGTAGTTAGCTTATTATTATATTTTAAGACCTATATAATTTAGGATTACCGATATTATTAAATAGCGATAATTTAAGATTTAAGCTATTAAAGTATATTTTTAAAGTTAAATCGATCGATTTTAATAAAAAATTAATTTAGAAAATAAAGGGTTATTATAAGGTTATTAAATAAAATTAAATAGTAATAGCGGTAATAAAAGTAAGTTATTAAAAGCATTAAGCTAATAAAAGGTAAGATAAAATAGTTAGAGTTATAAATATATAAAAATATATAATATATAATATATAAATATATAAATATAACGTAATTAATTAATAAATAGCGGATATTAATAAATAGCGGATTTTTATAACTTCCGCTAACTTTTAATAACTTTAGCATTTATATAAGGTAAAGAAATTAATTAAAATTAATATTAATAAGTGCCCCTTTTAGGTATAAGGTTAAAAGACCTATAATTATATATTTTTTAAACTAAATATTATTTAACTATATTGCGTTTTTATAACTAGGCTTTATCTCTTTAATTTATTTAAATAAAAAGTAAACCTTTTTAAAAAAGCGTGCTAGATTTATAACCTTTAATTCTTTCTTTAGCTTATTATTTATTATTACTTTATAGGTAATAAATTTCTTTATTTCTTTAAAATAGATTTCCGAATTATATATCTTTAAGGTAATAATAAATATATCTATTTGCTTAAAAAGGGAAGGTTTTTTATCTTTATACTCCTTTACCCTAATAAGAAAACTTCTTACCTAGGTAAAGATTTACTTATTATATTTAAAGTCTATTTTTATAGCTATTTATAGTAAAGCTATTAGATTTATATATCTAGATAATAGAATATAATGGCCTTACCTAGTTATAGTCTATTTTAACCGTAGCTATAAACTCGCTTAATAGGGTCTTAGGCGTATATAAGTAGTAGTTTAAGCTTAACTGGCAATTATCTCGGTTTTAGTAGGCTGAATAATTGCTTTTAAGTAGTTTTATAGAAAAGGTTATATCGCTCGGTTTTGCTAGATAGGTATATATTTAAGTAGAGCTAGAACCTTTAGGGCAATGGCGGCTTTTTAATATCGCTTATTTTAAGCAACTTTTATTTAAAGGCCTAAGTTATATAGCGATGGCACTTTTATATACTAATAGTACTTAATAGCGTTAGACTAGGTTGCTTGCGGCCCGTAATAGCTTTAACCTCGACGGCACTAGCGTAAATAAACTAGGCGCGGCCTAATATTACGGCTATTAGCGCAGAATGGCGGCTTTTAACTATAGATAGGCTTATAGAAGTAGATTAATAAGTTATTATAAAAAGTCCTATATAATAAAACCTACTATATTAATTTAAAAGATATATTATGCCTTATCCTTCTTAAATACTTACTATTATTCTAGCTTAATAGGGGAACTTAAATAAATAAAATAGTTAATATTAATAAGTGCTAATTAATCCTAATTACTTATTTTTAATTAATTTAGTTAATTTATAATAATAGTAGGGGTATAGTATTAATTTAAATATTTAGAGTTTAGATAGGCGGGCTTTTTTTTAATATAAATTATATCTTTATTTTTCGTATTAGTTTTATATTACTCTATCTATTTAAATACTTAATATATTAAAAATTAATAACTATAATATATATCCTTTATTAAAAGAAAATAAAATTATTCTCGCTATTTAAATAATTTAAAAATTAAAAAAATAATAATATAAAGCCCCTATCTATTACTTATATTATTAAAATCTTTTATATCCTTAAAATTATATTATACCGTAAAATAAATTAATAACGTTTATATAAAGAATTATATATTAATATATATAAATTTAACTAAATTAAAAAGAAAATATTTATTTAATATATTATTAAATAAAATACTTAAGAATTTTTAATATAACTTTTTAATATAAAAGATATAGCTAACCTTTTATTAATATTATATAATAATAAGCCGGTTAATAAAAATTAAATATAATACTTTATAAAGATATAATTAAGCTTTAAAATTAGATTTAATCGGCTATATAATTATTAAAAAGCCTTTTATAAAAATTTAAAGGTTATTAAAAATTAATTTCGGCTATTTTATAATATAATAGCTAAATAGAGGGTTTTAAATAATAACCTTTATAATTTTAATAAGATTAGCTTTATAATAGGCTAAATAATCTTAATTTTAATTATTATATATTTTAATTAATATAAAAAGGCTAAATCTATATAGCTTAAAAACCAGAAATAGGTAATAGCTATTAAATATATTAATATAAAGGGTTAATATATCCTGCTATTTATAATTATTTAAGGCGCTTATTACCTTATTAATTAAATAATAAAGTTAGGCTTTTTATTAAGCTAAATAATTAAGCTTATTTTAAATAAATAGATAAATAATATAATTAATTTAAAATAAATTTTATATTTTAATAAATATATAATTAAGCGGATTATAAGTAAATATCGGATATTTATTTTAAATAAATATAAAAGCTATATATTAGCTAAGTTTAAATAATATTATAAGGAGAATAATATTATTTCTATTAATATATTACTATATTTATCTTATTTATTTTAGCTATTAGATATTATATTATTTTTATTATTAAAGTATATATATAATAATAAAATTAATCTTTTTATCCGGATATCGATTAATTATATTATTAAGTTAAAGTTTTTTATTATATTTAAGGTAGCCTATAATAAAGTTTTTATAGAAGGAAATATAAAAGCTAGATTTAAAAGGGTTAAAATTTTTTATAGAATTTAGATTTTATTATTTTTAAATTAGATATTTACTTATAAACTTTAATATAATCCCTTTTTATATCGCTATTTAAATAGAAATTATAAATATTATTTAATGCCTATTAAATTATTTAATAATTAAGTTTTATTAAGGGTAAAATATTTACCTATTAAGAAAGCTTTTTTATATTAATTATTTAAATAATTAAAAAGTTTATAAAGGGTATATAAGTAATAATATATTAAATTACCTTTTTAAATAATTAAATTTATATTCTTAAAAAGGCTAATATTAAGCTTATTAAATATTAAAGGGCTAAAAGAAATTAAATATAGCTTAAAGGGGTATTTATTATTAAGAAATCTTAAGTAATAATTAAGAAAAAATAAAAGGGAAAGCGGCTAATTAATAAAATAGCTAGTAATAGTAAAAAGGCGGTTTATAATAAACTATTAAAATAATAATATAATAACTATAGTAAAATAAGGTATAATATAAAAACTTATAAGAAAAATATAAAAAAGTTTAATTAATTAAATTCCGAATAAATAAAAGTATATTTTTAAGCGGTTTATAATAGATTATATAAATAGTTAATTTAGCTAATATAGGTTAAAGTTAATTTTATATAGCTAAAATACTTTATTTTAATAGAAAACCCGATTTTTTTATTAAAAGTTATTTATTTTAAATTAATATTATAGTTTTATTAATTATTATAAATTAATTAAATTAATTAAAAATAAGTAATTAAGATTAGTTAGTATTTATTAATATTAATTTTAATTAATTTTTTTATCTTATATAGGTGCTAAGGTTGCTAAAAGTTAGTAGAAGTTATAAAAATCCGCTATTTATTAATATCTGCTATTTATTAGTTAACTATATTATTAATTTTAGAAGATATATTATACTTTATTTTTTTCGGATATTTACTATTATTCTAGCTTAATAGGGGAATTTAAATAAATAAAATAGTTAATATATTTACTATATTCCCGTAAGTTTTAAATCTTAAGTATCTAGGTAGTGGTCTAAAAGGACGTCCGAATCGACCGCATATTTCTATCTCCTAGTCCTCGCATGGGGTGGCCCGTCAATTTCATCTACTTGGTTGCTTTGGCAAACATCTTTCGGCTTTGAGTGAACATCAGTAAGCCTCCAATTCACCGCAAAAGTGATCTTGTACAGCTTTGTTGACAGTTTACGATTGTTAAACGACACGACTCTAACCCTGTAAACCGACGTCGACCTGCTTTTTCATTTATTCAAGCTTTCGAAAATGTTTGGAAATTATTATAGGCCTACAATCATGTCAATAACGCGTTTCATCCACCAATTCTTCCACCAAACTCGCATTTGTCCATACTGTGATGCTTCAATTACATGTGGGCCAAAGTGCCACAATCGTATTTCAAAATCACTGTTATCGCCATCGTGTGTTGATATCCAACGCTGGGTCTTGAGCGTTGATTATTATATGAAAGGACCGCTTGCACCCTACGGAGTACGCAAACGGATTAACAAGGAAACTCTTTCAATTACATGTCTCTAACTTGTCCTGAAAACCCGGTAGTAGGACGGCCGGAAAACAGGCCAGACAGACGATTCGAAGCTAATAACACAGACCATACATATCTAAGAAACCCTTCACACCTAGCTACCGCCCCCCACAAAACATCCACGCTCAGCTCAGGCTCTGCAAGTTGACAAGCTCAAAGTACGCGCCCTTGGCCTGCATCAGCTCGTCGTAGGTCCCCGACTCGATGATCCTCCCCTGGTGGAAGACATAGATGGCGTCCGCCTCCTTGATGGTGCTCACGCGGTGGGCGACGGCGATCGTGGTGCACCCCTTCATGGCGGCGTCCAGCGCGGCCTGCACGACCTTCTCGGACTCGGTGTCGAGGGCGGACGTGGCCTCGTCCAGCAGGAGGACCTTGGGGCGGCGCAGCAGCGCCCGGGCGATCGCGAGGCGCTGCTTCTGGCCGCCCGACAGCATGCAGCCCTTGCTGCCGACGAGGGTGTCCATGCCGCCCGGCAGGCTGATGATGAAGTCGTGGATGTTGGCGTCCCTGCAGCAGCGCACGATCTCGTCCTCGGAGACGTCGAGCCGGTCGGTGCCGAGCAGGATGTTGTCGCGGATCGTGCCCTGGTACATTGTCGGCTCCTGGCTGACGAGGGCTAGGTGGGAGCGGTACTCGTTGATGTTGAGCGACGAGATCTCGTTGCCGTCGACGAAGATCCCGCCGGTGGTGGGGTCGTAGAACCTCTCCAGCAGGGCAATCGCGGTGGACTTGCCGCATCCGCTGGCCCCGACGAAGGCGACGTACTGCCCTGGCTTGACTGTGAGGTTGAGACCTCGGAGGACGGGCTGGTCTGGTCGTGTCGAGTATCTGAAGTGCACATTCTTGAACTCGATGTGGCCTTCTACGCCCGGGACACTGGCGCCGTCGTCGCTCCAGCTGTCAATCTCGGGCTTCCTGTCAAAAAGAGCTTTCAGGGTGGCAGCGGCATTCCGGGCCTTCGCCATGTCCGGTGCGTAGGCCAGTACGGTGCCGGCAGACTCTGCTCCGAAGATGATTGCGATGAAGCACAAGAAGAATTGGAACCTAGAAATTACAAGTTAGCTTCGAATTCGCGACACATGGCAAGAGTATCTCATCCACTCACATGGTGTACTCTCCCCTGCTAAACAAGCCGCCTCCATACCAGAAGCCGAGCGCCATGCCAAGATATTGAAGAGACTGAGACGCGGCGTAGAGCAAGGACGACTTCAGGATCGACGTGACCAGGTGGCGGCTCTGCCCGGCAAGCTTCTCGCGGTAGTGGCTCAACACGTCATCCTCGCGGGTCAGGGAGGCCACAGTCCGAATGGCCGAGGTTGCCTCACAAGCGTAGCTCGCAGACTGTTGGTGGACCTTCTCCCTCTGCTTTTGGAATCTGACCAGCATGGCCAGGCGGAAGTACCCGCAGGCAAGGAGGAGGGGAATCACAGATATGCACACCAGACTCAGCTTCCACCCCACGGCCAGCCCGATGGCCGAGCTGGCAACCAGGGTGGTGGTGAGCAAGAGGAGCGTCATGAGGGTGGTCCCCGATATCCCGGCCAGGTAGCTGGTCTCCGTCGACAGGAAAGACGTGAGGGCGCCCGTGGACCGCTTGTCGAAATAAGCAACGTCCTGCCGCAGGATGTGTCTAAAGGCCAGGTCGCGGACGCGGTGCGTGAGCCGCTCGGCGCAGTACGAGAGCGCGACGCCCTGGGCGATGAGGGTAATGAGCTGCACAAAGGCGAGCATCAGAAACATCAGGGACCAAAAGTTGGCTCGGCTGCGGATTTCCTCGTGCTCCGAGGGAGGGAGCGAAAGGGCCGTGATGGACTTGGCGAGGAAGACGGCCTGTGTTGGGTTGCCCCCGCCGGTAATCACAGACAGCGAGATTCCAAAGACCATGGCCTTCCACTCCCGCCTGTTCAAGCTGGCAATGAACTTCAGCAGTTCGAACAAGGTGTAGTTGTCGCCGTCGTGATCCTCTCCCCTCGCGCGTTCCAGCCTCGAAGGTGTCCCATTTGTCGGTGTCTTGTCAAGCTGAAGGTCTCCAGGTCTCTGTCCATGCGCTTCCTTGCTCGAGATACTTGCCTTCTTGGAGAACTCGGGATCGGAGAAGCCACCCTCCTCCCGCATGATGATATCTTCGTCTTCACTCCTAGAAGCTTGGATGCTGGCAACACGCTGAGCCTCGACCAGGTTGTAGTAAGCCCCCTCCTTCGCGAAAAGTTCGTCATGGGTGCCCTGCTCTACGATGCGTCCTTTGGACATGACCACAATGTTGTCGGCATGCCTGATGGTAGACAGTCGGTGAGCGATAATCACGGTCGTTCGTCCCTGGGCAGCTTTGTTGAGCGCTGCTTGAACAACCCCCTCACTCTTGATATCTAAGGCAGATGTGGCTTCGTCGAGGAGCAAGATTTTGGGATCGCTGACAATCGCCCTTGCAATGGCAATGCGTTGTTTCTGACCTCCAGAGAGAAGAAAGCCTCGTTCCCCAATGTTGGTCTCGTAGCCTTCAGGGAGGTTGGTAATGAACTCGTGGGCCTAAATGTTGCTTCGTCAAATGGTCTGTGCGGATAGTATTTTGTGAGGGAGGCCTGTTTCCAGTAGCTACACTTACGTTCGCAGTCTTGGCAGCAGACTCAACCAGCTCGCAGACCGTCTTTTCAGACTCGTGTTCCTGGGCTGTTCCAATGAGGCCATGCTTGATGTTGTCGTAGATAGAAGTGGCGAACAAGACAGGCTCCTGACTGACTAGTGATATCTGTCGTCGTAGCCAGGCTAGATTCAGGTCTTTGACCTTGTGATCGTCGATGTAGACATCTCCGCCAACTGGGTCGTAGAAACGCTCAACAAGACCGACGATGGTGCTTTTGCCCGAACCGGAAGCACCGACAAGCGCGGTTGACTTGCCAGCAGGGATCATTAGATTCACATCATCCATCACCACAACATCGGGCCGGGAGGGATAGATGTGTCTGATGTTTCTGAGCTCCACGTTGCCTCGGACTACATCCAGCTTGATGCCGTCGGTCGAGTCAGGGTTGAGAGGAGATGCACGGTCGATTACTGCGTAGATCTTGTTTGCCGCTGCGACAGCTGAGGTGATGGCTTCAAGGTTCGGTGCGACGTTTCCAAGAGCAAAGGAACCGAGCACGATGGCCATCTGAATTGTAAGGATTTGGGATAAGCCGACGGATCCATCGACAAGGAAGCGAGAGCCCATCCAAAAGGAGAGTCCGTAACTGAGGTAGGAGAACCTAGCAGCCAAGGCCGTAACGTCAGTCATTCGTGTTCGAAACGGATCGAGCGACTGCCCCCCGCCCCAGACGGCAGGGCAGTCCACCATTTGCTAGACTTACAGGAAGAGAAACCCTATCATGGAGCTGGTGGTGGACTTGAGCTTGAACCCTGCCTTCTCTGCCTTGACTAGGTATGAGTCGTACTGTCGAGCAAGCTTGTCCTGGGTGTGGAAGGCGGTTGTGTTCCGGATGGAGCTGATGACTTCTTCTGCGACTGTCCCGCCTTGGGCGAAATGCGCAATGTACACCTTGCTGAGCTTGCCAATGAAGGTGCCAACGGCGCCCATTGTGACCACGATGGCCACTATGGTAGTAGAAACGATGAGCGCGAGCTTCCAGTATCGTATGTAGCTGATGACGAAGGCAGCCAGGAATGTGGAAACGGCTGTCAGAGTCAATCCGACCTTTTCTGAGATGCCTTTCTGAACCAGGTTGGTATCTGCTGTGATGCGCGTGGTGATCTCACCGGAACCGAGTTCGTCGAAGAAGGCAATGTTCTGTCGAAGGATGGCGGCCAGAAACTGCTCTCTGATCTTGGACGAGATGTCTTCGCCTGCATACAGGAAGCCGGTTGTGGCTACGTACACCATAACGAACTCGCCGATGGCGAGGTAGACAAAGTAGAGAGAGAACCTGGCAGTCTCGTGGGCGAATTCACTCTGAGACGTGCGGCCAAGGGTGAAGTTCTGGAAGGTACCTGCGAGGCCACCAAACAGCACCGTCATCATGGGCACGAGGATGCCAGCGATGATTGCTGCCACACTGGCAACGGCCAAGATGGCCTTGTCTTTGCTTGTTGCATAGCGGTACAGGGTGATGTAAGTGATCTTGACGGCGGGGACGTCTAGCTGTCTCTTGAGGATTTGCTTCTCGTGGTCAGGTAGATGCTTGAATGGATCCTCGACCTCGACATCTTGCGGAGTGGAACCACCCTTCGTTTCCACTGTAGGTTGGGACGGGTTCGCGTCTTGGCGAGCTTGGCTGGCAGCTTGGCTGGGCTCCTGCTGACCACCTGGCTGCATCGAGGCCTCTTTCTCCTGGTAGGGCGAAGGATCGAGCTGGATGCTCCCTGTTTGGGTTGCCAGGTCAGGTGCTTTCTCCTGTGCCCCTGGGGTCGTGTCTGAGTTCGCCATGTTGTCTTGAGGCGTGCGCAGTAACTTGTTGACGCTGTTTGTTCTGAGGAGACGTTCCTGTTGCTGTTGCCGATGCTGATGCTGATGCTGATGCTGATACAGAAGAGCAGAGGTGAGGTGAGAAACGAGTGGAATGTGGAATGTGGCTCAATGGCAGAGGCACAGAGACTCGACTCCAAGTTTTCAGCATTCAGGGAGAAACTTGGTTGCCTGATTGATTGTCGCGTTTGCTGCAGCTTCTGCGTGTGTTTACTGGCTGCCTGCCTGCAGGTGGTTGCCGGGCCGTGGTCCGTGTACTGGTAACGCGTTGTGTTGCTTCGGATGTTTCCTAATTGATCGATCTGAGGTATGCCGCTCAATGAGTCAACCGTTCCATGCCGTCTGACATCCCGTTTTAGCGACGTTCGGCTAGCCTACAGCGACACTGCATAAATAAAACATCAATGAAGATCATATCGAGTGCTCGATTCGGTCAGAAGGGAAAGTGTAATCACGTATCATTGCATTGTCAATTATCCTCAATTTACAAGGGGCCGTTGCAGTGTTCCTTGCATGCCAAAGTGCCCTTGGCTGCTGCTCATGCTTGAGTGCTCGAACTGACCGACACCGTTTCCCCAACCCGAAACTGAACCAAAGCCATGCGGGTCGTTATTGTTGGTGGCGGACTGGCTGGTCTCGCACTCGCAAGTGCATTGGAAAAGGCAAATGTCGATTTTATACTACTAGAAGCTCGATCTCGAATTGATCCACAGGTCGGGGCCTCGATCGGGCTCAATGCAGCCGCCCTGCGCATCTTGGACCAGCTGGGAGCTGCCCAAGATATTATCAAGCATTGCGCCCCTGTCAAACTATCCAAAGTTCATCGCAGCGATGGGTCACTGCTCATGCCTCCGGCATTCACCTTCCCCATCTTGACAGTAAGGTGCGATATGGAGCAACACTTCTAGACCACTGTGACGGAACTCCAGCTTAACATTGAGCCTACTAGGTTTGGCTACGGAGCAGCCTTCCTGGATCGACACACTGTCCTACAAGCTATAGCCAGCACGATTGCGCAAAAGGACAAGATAATGCTCAACAGTACCGTGCTGAGCATCGACCACACCGATTCTGGCGTCACTGTGAATTGCGAAGACGGCTCCTCGTACCACGGAGATGTCGTTGTAGGGTGTGACGGTGTCAACAGCAAGTCATCAGTCCGTCGCGAAATGTTCCGTCTTGCGAGCAAGGATGATGCCGCCCTTTTCCCCGAAAAGGAGCAGATGAGTATGTGCAAATCTAAAGAAAAGAATACGTTTCCAGAGCTGTAGTTGACGAGCTTCCCCAGAAATGACCGCTGAGTATAATTGTCTCTTCGGCATATCCGGGCCCATAAAGGGCCTAAATGTGGGCGAAGTCAACACTACCTTTGATATGGGCAGGAGCATACTGATCATCACCGGTAAAAATGGAACTGTATACTGGTTCTACCGAGAGAGGCTAGACAAGCTCTACCGTGTCGGCGACCCAGACTTTCCGCGGTACTCCGAGGCCGACATCGAGAACCTCGTACATAAAAATGCCTGGCGGCATGTGAGTGAGACCGTGACCCTCGGGGACCTGTGGAAACACCGCCTGTCCTGCACCCTGGTGCCGTTAGAGGAAGCTCTCTTCAACACCTGGAGCTGGGGCCGCATCGCCACCGTTGGGGACAATACCCACAAGATGACACCCAACACCGGTCAGGCCGGAAATAATGCCATCGAGTCCGCCGCCGCCTTGGCGAACGAGCTCAAAAAGATCCACGATGGTGGCCTGGCCACGCCTCAGGTGATCAGGTCAGCGCTTCAGAGGTGGCAGGAAAAGCGCTGGGCCCGGGTCCACGCGACGGTCAAAGAAGCCGCAGTCATGTGCCGGATGCAGGCGCTGGACAGCCCGATGGCCTCGTTCATCATGAACTATGTCGTGCCCAACGTCACCGAGTCGCTTCTGACAGTGGTCACCAACACGGTCATCGGCGCTGAGATCCTGGAATACCTGCCTGTGCCCAGACAGTCCTTGGAAGGCACATGTCCATTCAATCCGAACCAAGGTACCGGGAAGCACGAGAGCCTGAAGAAGCGAGCAGCGGTTGCGGCGCCGTTACTCGTCTTGTCCTTGTGGGCTGCGAGATCAGCATCCACGAGTGGCATTGGACACTCTCTTGACCAATTCTTGCAGCCAGGACAACAACTCACAAATTCCGACGAACGAGTGGAATGGCTCCAGAGCCTGCAGGTTCTCATTCATGAAAGCCTCGTTTATGCCATCTGGCTGATGGAATCGAACCGACGAGCCAGTGCGCTTACTTTGGCTCAGCTTCCAACCGTCTTCTACGGCCTGTTCCTTCGGTTCGGCATGGGTGCCATCAGTCCATTCTACTACTTCTTGCATTACGTATTCTCACCCATTGAGAAGTTCGCTGCGGATGATGCAAGGCTTACAAACCTGGGATATACGCGGACAATCTTGCCATTGACCCTGTTACTCATTAGCTGGCCGATCTTCCTAGCCACTGCAGGATACCCTGCAGCTGACCTCACATCAACGTGGCGCTTGAGCTGGATTCTGAAACCACCATTTATCATTGCGATTGTTCAATGGATTCTTGTCAAAGCCAGAATCAGCAAGGACAGCATGCATGAGGACTCAATGGGTAACCAGAAAAGGGATCTACCATACATTCGAGGGTGTATTTACACGCTCAGTACGATCTCTGCAATGACCTGGATATCAGCACATCTCTCCTCTAGCCCCTTGATATCTCTCCGGTACGGAGGCATTCTAGAGCCGAATTCCGTCGGTGTCGTATTCTCGAGCCTGTTTTGGGTTGGTCTCTTGATCTACGATGTCAAGAACGCTGGAATGGTGAACAACAAATGGGTAAAGGTTCTCGCGATCGGCTTCGCGATGAGTTTATTTGCGGGGCCGCTCGTGGCAGTTGCACTTGGTTGGATGTGGCGAGAAGAGGTACTTGCGTCGAAGAGGGAAAGACATGCGATCACCTCGGAAAGATATGAAGGCAAGTCGATTCTCGAAGTCCACAACAGCGCTTCGTTTGCTGCTGGTGAGGATGGATTTGGAAAGTTGGAGACCAGCTGAGCCCTTAAATGCGGTAAAGATTATAATTAGATAGATCTAGACCACGTACAATGGACCTCCTTCAGATAGCCTGGAAATGAAGCATCCTGTGGCATCCGCCCGCAGTGAAGCAACATATTCCATTCTCAGATATCTCGCAAGGATATGGGTCAAAGTTCTTTCCTCCAAATATTCGTGCTGAACAATTAGGGGGAGACCTTATGTTTTTTTTCTTACTTTTTCTGTTTGTTTCTCGAACACTGGACGTCGTTATGAACTCTGCTGAGCCTCTTTTCCTCAGTACATGGCACGACGAAGGTGCTGCGACGACTTCTGGAAAGCTTTCCACCGGTGGGGACACGCCGTCACATATAGCATGTCGCAAATGAAAATATTCAAGTGCACCAAGGAGGAAGCTTCCCAAGGTTCGGTGACCGGCTCTACAGCGCGGACTGGTAAACTTGAAAACGCTGATACCGCAGACAATGCGACCAAGAACAACGAAAATAGATGGAGCCGACAGCCACTCCTTCGTTTCACGTGCCTGAAAACAGATCCCTAGCATGGATTCAAGCTTAGACATGCAACACTGGCCACATTATTTATCATCATTATTGTAAGAGTCAATCATATGGTGGGCTATAGTGTGGCAGACCTGCCCCATTGCATCATGTTTATTTGGTATCTGAAACAATATCATTGATACAATCTGAGTTGACCCATGATTCAGCAGACAATGACGTCCTTATAGAGGCGTCAATCTGACGTAGCATTGCCTAGGCATGCGAAAAAGTCGATGTTGAGATTCCATACTGTCCAAGCCTTTGGGCACAGGCTTAAACTTGAAATTCAAAACCATGAGGACGAGGTTCATCCGAAACTCCATCAACGCGAGATTCTTGCCTGTGTAAAGCAGATTTATTAGCCAAATGTGATTGAAGTTGAAGGCAGGACGAAGAACAAGTAAAGGGAAGGCATGGAATGAAACGTACCATAGCAGATCCTAGGACCAGCAGAGAATGCGAGACGCGGGAACCGGAGGGGGTTGAAAGACCCGTCTTCTGCAAGCCATCGTTCAGGCTCAAACTCATCCATGCCATCCGGATCCCAGTATGACCCAAAGTTGTCCTTGGAGCCACGTGAGGTGTCGGTCCTCGCAGACTCGGGGATCTCAAAGGGCTTTGTCCCAATATAGGGATTGAGATACACACTGGTTCCCTTTGGAATCGGGTATCCAAGCACCTGGGTGTCGGTCGTGGCAGTCCGAACGAGACGAGGCGAGGTGTTTGCTACCCGGATGGATTCCTCCATGTATGCATCCAGGTACGGAATCGAAGTGGACAGGATGGCCTTGACCGATGGCTGTTCTCCCTTCGCCCGTCCCGGAAAGGCGGCAAGCAGGGCGGCTCTAAGCTTCTCCTGCGTTTCGGGGTAGGCCATGAGGTACTTGACGGACCAAGAGAGCAGAACAGCCTTCGTCTCGTGTCCCTATAGCATGCCATGTGTCAGCTACCTACTCTATACCATGTGTTGCAGTTATTTGAGCGCTGTACTTACGGCGACCAGGATCATGAATAGCTCATCATGTATCTCCTTTTGAACCTCCTTGGGGAATTTGCCGTCGACAGGGAGCCCTTGACGTAAGCGCGCAAGGAGATGGCGTCGCACGCCGGTTACCACTGCAGAAGTTTCCTCAAAATTCTCGAGTTGCTCCTTGGACAGTACTGCCAGCTTGGCCCGGGTGCTTTCAATGTGGCCATCAATGATGCTGTTCTTGCGAGCCAACTTCTGCCTGTGGATCGATTGCTGCCTGAGATACCAAAGGCGCCAAGGGGGGTATATCGATCTGAATGACTGCGCTACTGTGCTTATGAAGAATGATACAAGCTCACAGAGTTCAGCTTTGCGGATGGACGGTATCTGAGCCGACGAGTCCAGAGATGCCGGTTGGATCGTGTCTCGAGATGCCCTGACGACCTCGTTGCGCGCGTTTGCGATGGTCTCCCCACGGGTCTCGAATACTATGTCGCAAATCAATTCGAAAGCTGCCACGTCGAAGTCTTCGAAGCAGGGGAACGCCCGGCCAGCAGCCATTTCAGACTGCGCTCTGAGCAGCTCGACTAGTTCCAAGGCGTAGTGGTACATCTTGTCCCCACCGACCCGTCGTAGAAAAGGTATCCCAGTGACACCCTCCCAGAACTTTCTTTGGTCTTTGAATGCAGGCCCGGTCAATTTGACCAGGCTGCAGTGTGGAAGAAGGGCACGATAAGCATCCTGGGTTCTTGGGGCACGGTCGAATTCGTGCGTGCGGTTGCTCAGGATGTCTTTGACCTCGCGGACGTCATCAACGACGACTGTTGGGTTGGAAAAAGGCGCGAGGAATATTTGAATGACGGGCGAGCCAAGAAACCTGGTCTGTTGAAAGAAGTATTTGATTGGGTCTTGGGTGACCTTGATGGCTTCGCGCATCCCCGGCCCATCTCCCCATAATCTTCGTGCCGAGGTAGCATTGTATGGAATTCCCGGGACTGGTCGTGGGTATGCTTTCCGAATAGCATAAACAACAAAAAATAATAGGCCCGCTGCAACAAGGGGGATACGTTCGAACAAGGCATTCATTTTTTCTTGCAGTCGTGTATACCGGAGACAGACTTGGTAGGGCACAAGAGCGCAGATTCGCCAGTATGTTTCACCTCGAAGCACAATAAGACTGAATCCAAAACCAACTCACTCTGAAGGCTGGATTCTGACGACTTCTTGTCACGATCGACGAATGACGGAAGTGCCCGGGATGGGACCGGAAGGGGACCTGTCAGCCTGGGATCTTCATTCAGCAGTCCGAAAGAGGAAACATCCGAGGTGGCATTTCCAAATGAGACGGTACCGGTAAGGATGTTTCTCGATTTACCGAACACTTGACAAACACGGACAGGTGATTTTTGGTATGCTGCTGGGCCTTGTCCGACAGGGCCAGAATTGTCACCTCCGGTTGTGTTGGATCTTTATCCGAAACTTTGTCCAGAGCGACTTTTTCGACCTGCCTCTGCCCCAGGACCCGCACCCCTGTTCTGACGACATTGTGTCACTGTTCAGTATTCAAGAAGCTTCAGGCCTCTGGTTCAGTTCCAGTCTTGTGACTTTCAGTCGGCAAAGGCTTTACTGAGAGCAGGGCATATCGTAGGTCTCTCAAATGTCTTCAATTACACCGAATATACAGTTGGATTCAACGTCCAAGATGAGCAGATTCCAACCTAGCGTCTTCGAGCTTCAACGCTTCTCGTTGCAGAATGTCATTGCACTCTTGCTGGGAGCATACCTACAATTTTGGTTTATCAAAGTGATCTACCGCCTCTACTTCCACCCCTTGGCCAAATTCCCTGGGCCGAAACTCGCAGCAGCAACATATCTTTACGAGTTCTACTACGACCTATTCCCTCACAAACTTCGATACCTTTGGCAGATTGAGAAACTGCACCAGCAATACGGCCCTATCGTGCGCATAAATCCAGCCCATCTACACATCAACGACCCGGACTTCCTTGATGGAATCTACACCAGCGGCAACAAACACAAGCGCAACAGGGACGCGTGGTTCTACCGTTCCGAGAAGAAGGGGCCGCTCGGATGGTCCCTGTTTTCGACAGTCGAGCACGATGTCCATCGGATGCGAAGGGCGGCCCTGAACCCATTCTTCAGCAAGCGCAACATCCACGCCTTGGAAGGACTCATCGTCCGAAAAGTAGACGAGCTCGTCGACCGCTTCGCCGCAGCCCACAAGACGGGCGAGGTTGTCCCACTGCTCCATGCTACCGGGGCGTTGACCATGGACATCATCTCCGTCTACGCGTATGGACAGGATGTCAAGAAGCTGCAGGAGGCGGACTGGGCCGGCCCGGAGCTCGAGGCATACAGCCAATTGAGCCAACTGGCACCTTTTGGCAGGCACTTTGCATGGGTATCCAAGATGGTGCTGGTGGCGTTCCCAGTGAGTGTCGTGGAGAGGATAAGCCCAGCTGCTGCACTGTTCTGCAGGAACCGGGCAGTTTTCCGAGAGTGGATTCAGGGTGCTCTGGTAGCCGAGAACTCTCAAGACAAGGCTGCGCACCGGACGATATTCCAAGACATCCTTCAGAGTAGTCTTCCGCCGAGTGAGAAGGCTCCTGCTCGTCTGTCGGCGGAAGCAAATCTACTCCAGATTGCAGGCACAGAAACGACCGCTAGAACACTCGCGGTCCTTCTTTTCCATCTGATTGACAGCCCGGAAGTTTTAGACCGCCTCCGTTCAGAGTTGAAAGCATACTCACCGGGGTCTGGCGCGACCATGCATTTGGCGGAGCTGGAGGCTATACCGTACTTCGTAAGTCTCTCTCCCTGCCAACTCCCCTGTACCTAAAGAGCTTCGAACTGACATAGCTCACAGTCGGCCGTTATCACCGAAGGCATCCGGCTTTCGCATGTAGTGACCAGCCGCATGCCTAGATATTCTCCCGATGAACAGATCGAGTATGGCGATTGGGTAATTCCTGTGGGTGTAAGTTCAACCCCCGCACTCACCGAACTTCGAGACCCAGGCCAGCTGCTAACTCGAGCAAATCCGTATAGACACCAGTGATGCAATCCCACTACTTACATCACATGAATTCCAAGGTCTTCCCTGATCCTTACGAATTCAATCCGCAACGATGGCTGGACGATCCTGACCTGAAGTCCAAGTACTTCATGGGTTTTGGACGAGGTACCAGGATCTGTCTGGGAATAAAGTGAGTTTCTATTTTGTCCCAAAACTCTCGACTCTTTCTCTGACAACTGGATTAGCCTCGTGTATGCCGAGCTCTGTCTGACCGTGGCTCGCGTCATGACCCGTTTCGATTTAGAGCTGTTTGAGACTACCAGGTTAAGAGATGTGGATGTCGTCCGAGATTGTATTATCGGACTGCCGAGTCCAGAAAGCCCGGGCATTCGAATCAAGATCAAAAATGACAGAAAGGCTGCCGCTTCATAGCGGATTTCAAATTGTCCGGTATAACGATTTCCAGTCTCAACTGGCGTTGTCTCGAATACTTTCGGTAAAGACGACCTAAATATAAGCCATTCACCATAAATCTCTATATAATGAAGGATCCCAATACCTACAGAATAGCATGTTAATGCCTTGCAATGAGACATACGCTCATAGATTACAGCGGTGAAGGGTCCTCCTTCCAATGTCAACAATTGGACGAAAGGTACTCTAATATAACCACACTTCGCATTAAGACTGCTGGATACAAAATGTGTTCGAAGCCTACTAGTATTTGATGTGTTTCGGACACGCGGTCACACCGAGAACGAGAACTTTGTCCAGAAACCGAATACTTGAATCCTATCGCGGCGAACTGTTTACAAGTTGTGGACCAAAGATTCACATGAATGTATCTGACGGCCGTTTCATTACGATAATCTTCAACTCGTACCTCGTATATATTTCTCCCCGTACGGCTTTCCCTTCAAGTCATGGGAAAGGCATAGCGACTGAACTCGTCGTCACCCTGCAAGAACTCCCGTTCCTCCTCGGACAAGGTCATCACGAATTCGAGACCACCATACTGCTTGCGCGGGATCACGAAGCATGTTCGGTACCCGCGATTGCACATACCCATCATCGGACGAAAGGCCTCTGGTTTTCCGCCGTTCGTAAACAGGTCGTCCCCGAACAACGTTCCGTTGAACGGCAGAACCATCGGCGACAGGATACCCACGCATGGCGAATCGGTCGACAGGCGGGAAGCGCGTATCTGTACGTGGCGCTGGTCGTACTCGGGGACTGACCGCAACTGACCGTAAGCTTCCAGCAGAGGACCCTCTTGGGCATTGCTCGAGGCGTTGGCGTGAATCATCTTGGCGACCCATGGGATGCTCGTCTCTGTCGATATAAGAGTGCGCAACGGGAGAGTTATTACGTGCTCGAAGTTCACGTTGCCGAGGTAATTGGCAGGAATGAGATGCGAGAGATTTGGCCGTGCGTCGAAGGGGATGGCAAGCGTGGCTGTTTCTTCCAATTCTGCCCCCTGCCGTGCTCTTACAGCTGCCCAGGCTCTGAGGGTGGTCCTCCAAATGAAAGCGCAGACAATATTGTTTCCGGAAACGTCGACACCTTTGTATGCTGAGGCAAGTTGTTGACGGAGTTCCGTGTACATAGGCTGTGGCATGTAGAAGACACTGGGCTTCATGCCAGACTCCTGGTGGTTGTCATGAGTTGTACGTTGGCGGGTGTCGTCTGCGCTGGCCCCGAGAAATCCCCCAATCCCAGCGAGGCGCCGGAACTCTGAGTCTTGGTTTGTATCGGCGCCTTTGGGCAACTTGGACGAGTTGGTCGCTTGAGAAATGGCACTGTCCAACGCACTCCGATCCACCCCTTCGAGTCCTGTGGGAAGTGAAGCAGTATTTGGGCTCGCATTGGCTGTCTTGTCCTTGCGATTGCTCGAGAGGCTGCTGCAGTGTTCCGCCCACATTTTGGTCACACTGAGCATTGCAGTTCCATCAGAAGCCGGCGCCGCGATGGACAAGGTAAGAAGGAAACCTCCGGGGACGGCGTTTGCCTGCGCTGCAAATACCTCGGCTCCCGAGTTGAAGTCTGGCTTGAACGGAGATGTCCACAGCAAGGCTTCATCGTCGTAAATATCCAAGGGAAATCCAGCTTCGCGTAGTTCATCAAATGACGTGGATTTGGGGAGCTCATTGAAGCGCAACGGGATTTCGGAAACCTGAGAGGATCCTTCGTCTCGGTCGATGGGTTTGTATCGTATTTCTGACTGGCCTGGTCGCCACCCAGTCGAGTCTGGTGATTGCAGGTACACCCGGCCATTGAGCCAAGGTGCCTGGAGGATTGTCCGGCGTAGGCCTTCTTGAAGGCAAGCAAATGCATCCTGAGGGTCTATGCCCTGTCTCAAACCAAGGTAAATAATGCTCTGAGGAATATTGCACGGCGCGATGTGGTCTAGAGGCCCGAGCGGGACGCACCGCGTGTCGTCATTTTTTGAAGGCATGGCTTGTGAATATTCGACATGCAATTCAGTTGGAGGCACAGACGGCCTTGAATCGGGTTCCGTATTGTTCTGTTCGAGTCAGAGTGCGGACTTAATGCATCCATAACTACCCTAGCCAATGTCAGATGTCCTGTTTGGGGTTCAAGTCCCGAATACCGGATATTTCTGCATTCAGGAGATGAGCAGGGATGTGGATCACTTCAAAACCGCAAGGAACCCGAGCTTCAGACACCTCACTGCTACCAACCCTCGTGTATCAATAGCATAATGTACCTGGGTTGATTGGCCAATTCCGATTAGTTTAAGAATACATCTATTAAATGGGAAAGGAGGAAGGATAGGAATTCAAACATGGTGTTTTGGTGAAGTTGATGGTTTTACAATGGCCCACCATCTTTTTTTCTTTCGCTGTCACCGTGCGTTATCACACGGTGATGTGTGACAACTCAGTCTCCTATTCAAAGGACAAGCATACGTGTCTTCTTGAACGTTCTCATAAAACAGCCGACTTCGGTTTACCCAACCTGTCTCTTCGTAATATCTGCAGAATATCATCGCTCTTCGTCAAGCAGACGAGCCAATGATGTGTGGCTTGTCCGCTTGCATCTCTCTCCAACGCTCTCCATGCGAGAAGGTGGCCAATGGCGACCACCATCCGGCACTCAACGGGTCGAGTCCGACGCTAGAATCACGGCTGTTATCCAGTCTAGACCAGATTCGTCATCGGGGGCCGGATACTCGAGATGTGTGGATCAACGCTGATAACACCGTCGGTTAGTGTGGAACATGTGATCCCACGCATCACCCTCCTTTGGCTTCACGCGCTGATGAGAAGATCACTTTAGGTCTCGGGCATTGCCGCTTGTCTATTGTGGACCTGTCACCCGAAGGTGACCAACCCTTACACGATGACGAGGGCCGTATCCATGCCGTGGTCATGGGAGAGATATACGACGACGAACCATTGAGGGAACGATGCATCCGAGAGTTTGGCTACAATTTCAGTGGACACAGCGACTCGGAGCTTGTTGTTGCCCTATATAAGCACTATGGAGCCCCCGAATTTTTGGACCATCTCCGAGGAGAGTACTCCTTTGTCATATACGACGAGCGTTCAGGAGAGGTGATTGCTGCACGCGATCGCTTCGGAATTAAGCCCTTGTTCTGGACTGTTGTTGACGATCATCTCCTTTTGGCGCCCGAAATCAAAGCATTCCTCCCATTAGGATGGAAGCCGGAGTGGGACGTGGACAACATCGTCCGCAATTCTTGTTTTGTTGGTAGCGAAACTTGGTTCAAGGGAATCAATAGGGTGAGTAGTATTGAGACGACACTCCAGACACATGTGCACTTGCACGGTTGACAAGTTGTGACGTGTCATGACCTCCGAGCTCAAACGCAAGACTGAGAAATAATGAATTCTAACTTGACCAGCTTCAACCTGGACACTATTTGAAGGCTCTCCCGAATGGGGTAATAGAAGAGAATCAATACTGGGACTTAAATTACCGGGACAAGGTATGCGTCAAGTTTCCACGTGGGCAACTTGAGAACGATTTGCTTACCCGATGTTGTCTTAGCGCCATGTCGAAACGCGGAGCGTGGACGAGATGATATACGAAGTGAGGGAAAAGATCATTGAGTCAGTCCGGCTGAGATTACGGGCAGATGTGCCAGTTGGTATTTATCTTTCTGGTGGACTAGACTCGTCCTCGATTGCCGGAATCGCGAAATACCTCGTTGGAGAAAAGGGAATCAATGTGGGCAACCAAGATCTTAAACAGAAGCTCGCCTGCTTTTCCATCCAATTTGACAAGGATTCAGGATTCGATGAATCAGGTACGTATGACAATGATCACGCTAGTTTTTTGCTTTCACTTCTGATCGAAATGCATGTAGATATCGCTGAGAGAACTGCAAAGTTTCTGGGTGTGGACATGCACCTCAAGAAAATGAACGAGGCTGAACTGGCAAAGCACTTTGAAGACTGCGTCTGGCACAGTGAGCACTTTATTTCTGACCTAAACTCTGTGGGGAAATTTGCTCTGTCTGAACTACCACGGGACCTGGGTTTTAAGGTTATCCTCAGCGGAGAGGGGGCGGACGAGATGTTCAGTGGTTATGCCTGGTTCCTGCCAGACTTCCTGGGTGAGCCAGACCAGTCAAGTCCAGACCTCCCTCTGCAGCAAGATGACCTTCTACGACAACGGCTGCATGAGAAGTCGATAAGCGACATAAAAGCCACATTTCGCAAAAAGAGAGTGGTACTCAAACAATGCGAGGTCGATCATGAAGTAAAGGAACAGCTGAACGGAATGGCCTCGCCCATGACCTTTACTATGGGAGTGACTCAAGAAGACTTGTATCTTCCTGCCTGGCAGAATAAGTACACCGCGTCGGATCTGCTTCGGAGAACCATTGATACTTGGTCACCCTCGGCTCAAGAGAATATCAAGCACAACTGGCACGTCCTACACTCTGCTATGTATGCCTGGGCAAAATGCCAACTGCCGAATTATCTCCTAACGACACTTGGCGACCGGGGTGAGATGGCACACAGCATCGAGGGGCGCCCACCGTTCCTAGATCACCATCTTGCCGAGCTGATGGGCGACATACCCCCATCTCTCAAGATGTATTACTGCTCGGACGCCGAAACCCTGGACGCGGGCAACGGTGTACCCTGGGACAAGAATGAGAACAAAGCCGGTGACAAGATATTTGAGAAATGGATTCTCAGAGAGGCCGTGAAGCCTTTCCTCTCAGAGGAGCTCTATCTTCGGCGGAAGCATCCCTTTACTGCTCCAGTCAAGTGGCCAAAAGGAGGCCCGCTGCACCAGCTATTCACTAGACTCCTGACCAGAGAGAACATTGGGGCCCTCGGTTTCATACAATGGTCGACTGTCCAGAAGTCATTGGAGGCTGCTTTTGGAGACGAGTCGGATTCGGGCGCTTGGCGGAGTTGTCTTGTCGTGGGCAGCATGGTGGTCTTGAGTCAGAGATTTGGGGTCCCACCGGTATCAACAAAATAGGAAACCATTTTCTAGGAGAGAATTCGTCAGTTGTTTTAGAACTTTTGTGTACTATAGAAAACGGCCCTGAATTTGAAGACCTTTCTTCAACAGAAAGCCCGGAAGGCCAACTCTACGTGCCTTTGATGTTGTCCTTGTCTATTACCTAGGTAATTGCGTTGTCATCTACGCAAAGTCATGCCCGCTCTGGACTTGACGGCAGTGGCACCAAGGCGAGATCTGGGGGATTAAAGGCCGCCTGGTGAGCTTCCAAGGCTGTAGCCAGGAGGAGGAATCCTACGAGCCCGCGTATCCACGGATCATATCGTTACTTTACACGACATTTTTACTATGATTAGGGTAACGCTCTTTCACTGTCGAGTTCAACTCCCCAAGTGCCAAGTAAAACAGTGCAAGTGAGCTGATAGACTTGAGCAATCATCAAACGAAAGAAATTGTTTCATTCCATAAGTTGGCTACTGCACATTCGGCCCTCCCCCCAATTCGGACCACTTTCACCACCAAAATCCACCAAAATCGCCATTTTTATCTCCACCCCATAAATAAATATAATAAAAATAGAAATACACTAAACTATATTAATTTTAAATATAGTATACATAAAAATATAGTAAAACTCTTAATACCTTAAAATTTAATATTTCTCCTTTTATCGACTATTTTATTTATTTAAATTCCCTTATTAAACTAAAATAATAATAAATATCTAGGAAGAATAAAGTATAATATATCTTTTAAGATTAATATAATAGGTTTTACTATATAAAACCTTTTATAATAACTTATTAATCTTCTATAAGTATATCTATAATTAAAAGTTATTATTCTATATTAATAGCAGAGTATTAAAAATATAAATAATATAATAATACAAATATAAATATAAATACAAATATATAAAATTTTAGTAATATAAATACAAATATAAATATAAATATATAATATAAATATAAATATAAATATAAATAATATAAATAATATAAATATAAATACAGTATTATATATTATAATATAAATATAAATATAAATACATTCTAAAAATAAATTCAAATAATATATAAGGTTTAAATGGCCAGCATTATAGAGTAAACCCAGCCCTTTAAAATGGCCTATTTAGATTTCCTTCATTTAATTCCTACCTAAAGATATAAATATTAATATAAGGCTTAAACCTCGAAGCTATTAAGCCCACCTCAGGGCCACCCTCTAGGGCCACCTAGCTAGGCCGGCTAATAATTTTCTTTATTTACAAATAATATTTTTATCTTTAAATAGTAATTAAATAAAGAAAATTTAAATAAGCTATTCTAAAGGGCTAAATCAGATCTATATAATATATTATTCTATTTTTAAGGTTATATAGTTCTATTTATAAATTTATATTTATAGTATAGTATATTCGTAATATAAAAATATAAAATATAAAATATAATAATATAAATATAAATATAGTAATATAAATATAAAATATAGTAATATAAATATAAGAATATATATTTATATTACTATATTTATATTTATATTACTATATTATTTATATTTTATATTATAATAATATAAATATAATAATACATATTACAACTTTAATTAATAGCTATAATATTAGGCCGCACCTAGTTTATTTACGCCGGTGCTATTAGCCTATTAGGGTTAAAGCTATTATAGGCTATAAATAACTTAGTTAAACGCCGTTAAATACTATATAAAAGTATTATCGCTATATAACTTAAGCCTTTAAATATAAGTTACTTAAAACAAACGATATTAAAAAGTTATTATTACTTTAAAAGTTTTAGCTTTACTTAAATATATACTTATTTAATAAAATTAAGCGATATAACTTTATTTTATAAAACTACTTTAAAATAATTATTTAGCTTATTAAAATTAAAATAATAATTAAGCTTAAATTAACACTTATATATATTAAATAAGGCCACTATATTTTATTATTAAGTATAATATTTAGCTCGCTTAACTTACTTTAAATATATAAATTTAATAGCTTTATTATAAATAGCTATAAAAATAAATTTTAATTATAATAAGTAAATCTTTATTTATATAAAAAGTTTTTTTATTAAAGTAAAAAAACGTAAAAATAAAAGGTTATCTTTATTTAAATAAATTAATATATTTATTATTACTTTAAAAATATATAAGGTTTTTTTTAAAGAAATAAAGGAATTTATTACCTATAAAGTAAGAATTAATAATAAGTTAAAAAGAGAATAAAAAGTTATAAATTTAATATACTTTTTTTTTAAAAAAGGTTTACTTTCTATTTAAATAAACTAAAAAGATAAAGCTTAGTTATAGAAATATAATATCGATTATTTTATTTATTTAAGTTCCTTTATTAAGATGGAATAATAATAAGTATTTAAAAAGAATAAAGTATAATATATCTTTTAAGATTAATATAATAAATTTTACTATATAAAACTTTTTATAATAACTTATTAATCTTTTATAAGCTTATCTATAGTTAAAAGCTACTATTCTGCGCTAATAGCTATAGCGTTAAGCTACACTTAATTTATTTATATTAGTGCTTTTAATAAGCTATTAGCCTATTAAAGTTAAAGCTATTATAAGCTATAAGCTAGTCTAATGCCGTTAAGCACTATATAAAAGTATTATTACTATATAATTTAAGCCTTTTATATATAAATATAAGTTACTTAAAATAAGCGATATTAAAAAGCCGCTATTACTTTAATTAAGGTTTTAGCTTTACTTTATAAATATATATATATAGAAATATAATATAGCTAAATAAATTTTAATTTTTAAAAAATATAATTAAAAGTCTTTTAACCTTATATTTAAAAGAGATTTCTTTTTTATATAAATAAATAAACTTTATAATATATATTTAAACTTCCCTTCTAGGTATAAGGTTAAAAGACCTATAATTATATATTTTTTAAATTAAATTTTATTTAACTATATTGCGTTTCTATAACTAGGCTTTATCTCTTTAATTTATTTAAATAGAAGGTAAACCTTTTTAAAGAAGCGTGCTAGATTTATAACCTTCGGTCCTTTTTTCGGCTTATTATTTATTATTGCTTTATAGGTAATAAATTCCTTTATTTCTTTAAAATAGATTTTCGAGTTATATATCTTTAAGGTAATAATAAATATATATATTTACTTAAATAGAAAAGGTTTCTTATTTTTATACTTCTTTACCCTAATAAGAAAACTTTTTATCTAGGTAAAGATTTACTTATTATATTTAAAGTTTATTTCTATAGCTATAAAGCTGTTAGATTTATATATTTAAATAATGGAATATAGTAGCCTTATCTAGGTCTTAAGTGTGTATAAGTAGTGGTTTAAGCTTAACTAGTAGTTATTTCGGTTTCGGCTAAATAATTGCTTTTAAGTAATCTTATAATATAGCGGAAAAGGTTGTGATAGGTATATATTTAAGCAGAGCTAAAACCTATATATATCTTATAAGAGTATGCAGTTAGAGTAATAGCGGCTTTTTAATATCGCTTATTTTAAATAACTTAAAGGCTTAAGTTATATAGCGATAGCACTTTTATATAGTGCTTAACGGTATTAGATTAAGTTACTTATAGCCTGTAATAGCTTTAACCTCGATAGGCTAATAGCTTATTAAAAGCACTAGCGTAAATAAGTATAGCTTAATATTATAGCTATTAGCGCAGAATAGCGGCTTTTAACTATAGATAGGCTTATAAAAGTAGATTAATAAGTTATTATAAAAAGCTTTATATAGTAAAACCTACTATATTAATTTAAAAGATATATTATGCCTTATTTTTTTTAGATATTTATTATTATTCTAGCTTAATAGGGGAACTTAAATAAATAAAATAGTTAATATATTTAAACTTTACTTTATATTAATTTAAATATATTCTTATATTATAAATAATAAATTTAATATTTTAAGTTTATTAAAAAGAATTATAGAAACTTTAAATAAATAAAGTTAGTTTAAAATATTATAAAGAGTTAAATATAATAAAATAAATAAAATAAGTATTTAACTTAATTAAATTTTTAAAATATAAAATTAAAGACTTTTAATTATAAAAGAATTTAAATTACTAGTTAATTTATATTAAACATAGTAATAATATAAGCTAAATAACTTTAAATACTTTTAAAGTTACTTAAGTTAAAAAGATAAGCTATATAAATATACTTATATTAAGCTTATATATATTTAGCTTTATAGCTATAAAAGGGTGGTGGGCTAAATGCGCACTAGTTAACTTACTTTTATTATTACGTTACACAGTCTCTATATAATAGTAAATGCTTAAAGACTTAGCGTTAAATTTAGAGATTAGAGATTTATACCGGTTAAACTAAAGGGTAGATCGGTATAAGCTGTTAATAGCGCTAATAGCTATATTAATAAGCGCTTTTAAGCTTTAGCTACCGCTATTATTATTACACTTTATTAAATAACTCTATATTAACGATTTATTTAATCGTTTAATTTCTTATTAAAATTATTAAAATTATTAATAATAATAATATTTTTAAAAAAAGTAAAGATTATTATTTTATTATTTTAATAGTAATATATATATTAAATTATATAAATTATAAGATTTAATAATAAATAAATTATTATAATTAAAAGTAAAATTCTATTATAATAAATAATAAAAAAAATTATAAAATTAATATAATAATAGCTTTAAAAGCGAGAATATTAAATAAAACTTATAGTAATAGCTTTTTTTTTAATTATTAAAGATTTATTAATTAATTTAAAAGACTTTTAATAATAATAATAATAATAATAATAATAATAATAATCCCTTCTAAGTATAAGGTTAAAAGACCTATAATTATGTTTTTTTAAACTAAATTTTATTTAACTGTATTGCGTTTCTATAACTAGGCTTTATCTCTCTAGTTTATTTAGATAGAAGGTAAATCTTCTTAAAGAAGTATATTAGATAATTAACCTTCCTTTTTCTATTCGGCTTATTTATCCTTACTTTATAAGCGATAAACTTATCTATTTCTTTAGAATAAACCTTATATATTTCTAAGATGCTAATAAATATATCGATTTATAGGGATAAGGAAGGGTTTTCGTCTTTGCACTTCTTTGCCTTAGTAAGAAAACTTCTTACCTAGGCAAAAATTTGCTTGTTATAAACAGAGTCTATTTCTATAGCTATTTATAAGCTGTCAGATCTACGCATCTAGATAATGGAATATGGTGGCCTTACCTATCTGTTCTAACCGCAGCTGTAAACTCGCTTAGTGGATTTAAGGGTCTTAGGCGTATGCAAGTGGTGGTTTAAGCTTGACTGTTGTCTCGGTTTCGGCTGAATGATTGCTTTCAAGTAGTCTTGCGGAAAAGGTTATAATGGGTGTATGTTTAAGCAGAGCCAGAACCTATGCATATCCCACGAGAGTACGCAGTCAGGGCAATAGCGGCTTTTTAATATTGCCTATTTCGAGCAACTTATATTTATATATAGAAGGCCTGAGTTATACGGCGATAGCACTTTCGTATAATGCTTAACGGCGTCAGATTAGGTTGCTTACGGCCTGCAATAGCTTCAACCTCAACAGGCTAATAGCTTATTAAAAGCATCGGCGCAAATAGACTAGGCGCGGCCTAATGCTACGGCTACTAGCGCAGAATAGCGGCTTCTAATTACAAATAGGCTTATAGAAGATTAATAAGTTACTATAAAAAGTCTTATATAGCAAAACCTACTATATTAATTTAAAAGATATATTATGCCTTATCCTTCTCGGATACTTACTATTATTTTAGCTTAATAGGGGAACTTAAATAAATGAAATAGTCGATAATAATAATAATAATAATAATAATAATAATAATAATAATAATAATAATAATAATAATAATAATAATAATAATAATAATAATAATAATAATAATAATAATAATAATAATAATAATAATAATAATAATAATAATAATAATAATAATAATAATAATAATAATAATAATAATAATAATAATAATAATCCCTTTTAAGTATAAGGTTAAAAGACCTATAATTATATTTTTTTTTAAATTAAATTTTATTTAACTATATTATATTTCTATAACTAGGCTTTATTTCTTTAGTTTATTTAAATAAAAGGTAAACCTTTTTAAAAAAGCGTATTAAACGATTAATATCTCTATTTCCCTTCGGCTTATTTTCTTTTAGCTTATTATAAATCCTTACTTTATAAGTAATAAACTTCTTTATTTCTTTTAAATAGATCTTATATATCTTTAAGGTGCTAATAAATATATCGATTTATTAAGATAAGGAAGGGTTTTTATTTTTATACTCCTTTACCTTAGCAAAAGAATCTTTTACCTAGGTAAAGATTTACTTATTATAAATAAAGTTTATTTCTATAGCTATTTATAAGCTATTAGATCTATATATCTAAATAATGGAATATAGTAGCCTTATCTAATTTAAGGGTTTTAAACGTATATAAGTGGTGGTTTAAGCTTAACTAGCAGTTATTTCGGTTTTAGTAGCGCGGCAGGCTAAATAATTGCTTTTAAATAATCTTATAATATAGCGGAATAAGGTTATAATGGGTATATATTTGTAAAGCAGAGCTAGAACCTATATATGTTCTATAAGATAGTTAGGGCAATAGCGGCTTTTTAATATCGCTTATTTCGAGTAACTTATATTTATATATAGAAGGTCTAAGTTATACGGCGATAGTACTTTTATATATTAGTAATGCTTAACGGTATTAGATTAGCTTGCGGCCTGCAATAGCTTTAACCTTAACGGGCTAATAGCTTATTAAAAGTACCGGCGCAAATAAATTAAACGCGGCCTAATACTATAGCTATTAGCGTAGAATAGCAGCTTTTAACTATAGATAAGCTTATAAAAGTAGATTAATAAGTTATTATAAAAAGTTTTATATAGTAAAACTTATTATATTAATTTAAAAGATATATTATACCTTATCCTTTTTAAATACTTATTATTATTCCAGCTTAATAAGGGAATTTAAATAAATAAAATAATTAATAGTTAATAATAATAATAATAATAATAATAATAATAATAATAATAATAATAATAATAATAATAAAGGTTTTAAAGTTAAAAGTATATTAATATTATAAAAATAAGTTAAATAATAATATTAGCTAAATTATTTTCAATATATTTTAAATATTATATATAATTTAATAATTTTAAATTATTAATTTTTCCGGCTAACTTACTATATATTTTAAAATAAAGATATATAGTTTTATTATCGATTAAAGTTTCCTTTTTAATTCTAAGCTTTTTAAGAATTTTAATTTATATTTATTATAAGGGTAAAAAAGGAAAGGAGGCTAAAAGCTTAAAAAAGTATTTTTTAATAAAACGCCTTTTTTATAGCTTATATTAAGGGAAAGGTTAATTAAAAAGGGATTATAATATATAATTATAATAATCGCTTAATAAAGATATTTAAAAAAAGTTTATTAAAGTAAAGTGTATAATAAAATAAATATAATAAAGTATATTAAAGGTTATAAATATTCTTATTAAAAGTTCTTTTTATAAGAAACTTTAATAATAGTTATAAGTAATAGATAATAGCTAATTTCGGTATCTTTAAAGATAGGTTACTAGCTATAAAAATTAAAAATACTTTAATTATAATATAAAAATTATTACTTAAAAAGTATAAATTAAAACTTTATAGGTTTATTTATATTAATCTTTAATAATTAAAGTTTATTAAATAATTATTACTTAATATTAATTAAGCTAAAATATATATATATATATAAATAGAAAGTAATAAGTAAAAATAATTTAATTAATTTAATAATAATAAGTTAAAGCTATTACTAAAAGGGTATTAGCTATAAGCAGAGTATTAAAAATATAAATAATACAAAATACATAATACAAATACAAATATAAATATAAAAAATTTGGAAAATACAAATACAAATACAAATACAAAAAAAAATACAAATACAAATACAAATACAAATACAAAATAATACAAAATACAAATACAAATACAAATACATTCTAAAAATAAACTTATATAACCTTAAATATTAAATTACTAGTCTTATAGAGTAAGTTTAGCCCTTTAAAACGTACTATTTAGTTTTCGAGAATTTAAATCTTTTATAAAGAAATAAATACTAATACCTAATAAAGACTTTAAAGTTTAAGCTTACTTGGCAAAGTCTTGGCGGCGGCGAGCCTCACTATTAGATATTAGTATTTATTTCTTTATATAGGATTTAAATTCTCGAAAACTAAATAGTACGTTTTAAAGGGCTAAATCAGATCTATATGGCTAGCTATTTCATTTTCAAGGTTATAGAAAATCTATTTTTAGAATGTATTTGTATTTGTATTTATATTATAATACAAATATAGAATATAAAAATACAAATATAAATACAAAAATACAAATACAAATACATGTATTTGTATTTTATATTTTATATTTATATTTTATATTATTTTGTATTTTGTATTTCGAAAATATAAAATATAAAATATATGTCACAACTCTGGCTATAAGCTAATTTAAAGAAAATATTTTAATTAAATTATTTATTAGGCTGTAGAAACCTTATCGATAAGGCTTAATAGTAATTAAATATTACTCTTTTTATACTTTCTTTTTCCCTATAATTTATTATTAACTTTTATTTTATAAATAATAAACTTTTCTATTTCTTTAAAATAAACTTTATATATCTTTAAAAGGCACTATAGCGCATTAGTTAAGCATTAGGGTACCCTTCTGCAGTAGCAATATAAAGGGTATAGATTTAAATCCCGCTAATACCTTTAAACCTACCCTCCCTTTAGCATACCCCTTTAGCATTAAAGGGCAAAACTATTTACCCTAATTAATTCCCTAGAACTATATACCTTATACTATTAATTACTATATCCCTAGCTAAAAGGTTTTTCCCCGTAATATAGTTTTTCCCTTTTAGGCGCCTATAAAACCTTCCGGAAGATATCTAACGGTATAGTAAATACTCCTTATTATATTAAGTTACTTACGGTAACGCTTAAGTATAAAGCAAATTAAGGTTTATAAAGGATAAGGGGCTGCAAACTCTTCTACCGCAGCTACCCCCCCCCTTTGCTTTACTATATTCTTAGCTCTAAGAGACAGAATTTAAATAAGATAAATAGTTTATATATCTTAAAAGTAGTAATAAATATATTAATTTATATAAATAAGGAAAAGTTTTTATCTTTATATTCTTTCCCTTAATAAAGATTTATTTATTATAAGTAAAATTTATTTTTATAATTATTTATAAGCTATTAAATCTATATATTTAAATAATAAAATATAGTAGCTTTATTTAATTATTAATTTAAACTATAGCTATAAACTTATTTAATAAAGTTTTAAATATATATATTAGTTTAAGCTTAATTAATAATTATTTTAATTTTAATAATATAATAAGCTAAATAATTACTTTTAAATAATTTTATAATATAGCGAAATAAAGTTATATCGCTTAATTTTATTAAATAAGTATATATTTAAATAAAGCTAAAACCTTAATTAAAGTAATAGCGGCTTTTTAATATCGCTTATTTTAAATATTTTATTTAAGTTATATAATAATAACACTTTTATATAATACTTAATAGTATTAAATTAAGTTACTTATAGCTTATAATAGCTTTAACCTTAATAATACCGGCTTCTTTTAATTCGTTATAATAATATATATATAATTATAAGCTAATAATAAAATTAAAGCTTATTAAAAGTATTAATATAAATAGATATAACTTAATGCTATAGCTATTAACGTAAAATAATAGCTTTTAATTATAAATAAGCTTATAAAAGATTAATAAGTTATTATAAAAAGTTTTATATAATATAACTTATTATATTAATTTTAAAAGATATGTTATATTTTATATCTTTTAAATATATATTATTATTTTAGCTTAATTAAAAAAACCTTTAAAAAAGTTAATAATAATAAGAATAAAAGAATTCTTTTAAAAATAAACTTTTATTATAATAAATTTAATAAATAAATATAAAGATTATTATTATATAATATTATAGCGTATTAATAAAGCGCTAGATAGCTTTATATAATAATAAATATAAAGGTTATAAACCCTTTTAAATATAAAATTAAAAGACCTATAATTATATATTTTTTAAATTAAATTTTATTTAACTATATTATATTTTTATAATTAAGCTTTATCTCTTTAATTTATTTAAATAAAAGATAAATCTTATTTAAAAAGTATATTAAATTTATAACCTTTTATTCGGCACTATAGCGCATTAGTTAAGCGTTAAAGTACCTTTTTACATTAGCAATATAAAGGGTATAGGTTTAAATCCCGCTAGTGCCTCCTTTTCAACCTACTCTTCCTTTAGTGCGCCCCTTTAGCCCCGAAGGGCGAGACTATTTACCCCTAACTAATTCCCTATAATTATATACTTATTACTATTAATTACTATATTTTTAGCTAATAAAGCTTTTTCCTTATATTACGGGTTTTTCCCTATTAGGCGCTTATAAAACTTTCTAAAAGGTATTTAATAGTATAATAAATACTTCTTATTATATAAAGTTACTTATAAAAGCTTAAATATAAAGTAAACCGAGGTTTATAAAGGAAGGGGAAGCTATAGCCACTTTAATTATAGCTTTCTTCCCTTTACTTTATTATATTCCTAGCTTTAAAAGACGGAATTTAAATAAGATAAATAGTTTATAACCTTTTATTCTTTTTTAACTTATTATTAATCTTTAATTTATAAATAATAAATTTCTTTATTTTTTTAAAAATAAATTTTATATATTTTTAAAATAAATTTTATATATTTTTAAAACAATAATAAATATATTTATTTATTTAAATAAGAAAGGTTTCTTATCTTTAATCTTTTTTTATTTTAATAAAGAAACTTTTTATTTAAATAAAGATTTATTTATTATATTTAAAATCTATCTTTATAGCTATTTATAATAAAGCTATTAAATTTATATATTTAAATAATAAAATATAATAGCTTTACTTAATTTAAAGGTTTTAAGTATATATAAGTAATAGTTTAAGCTTAATTAATAATTATCTCGGTTTTAACTAAATAATTACTTTTAAGTGGTTTTATAAAATAAAGTTATAATAAATATATATTTAAGTAGAGCTAAAACTTTAATTAGAGTAATAGCGGCTTTTTAATATTATTTATTTTAAGTAACTTACTTAAGTTATATAATAATAACACTTTTATATTATACTTAATAGCGTTAAACTAGATTACTTATAGCTTATAATAGCTTTAACCTTAACGCTTATTAAAAGTATTAGTATAAATAAATTAGATATAGCTTAATATTATAGCTATTAATATAAAATAATAGCTTTTAATTATAAATAGGCTTATAAAAGTATATTAATAAGTTATTATAAAAAGTTTTATATAATAAAACTTATTATATTAATCTTAAAAGATATATTATACTTTATCTTTTTTAAATACTTATTATTATTTTAACTTAATAAAGAAACTTAAATAAATAAAATAGTTAATAAAGGTTATAAATTTAATTTTTATAAATATTTTTTCTTTATTTATAAACGAAAAGTTAACCTTTTTTTAAAGCTAAATAGCTTTTAATTAATAATATTTATATTTATTAATATAATAAGTTTCTTTATAAATAATTAAATATATTAAAAAAATTGATTTTAGCTTTTTTATTAATTTTTCTTAACTTTTAATTTAACTAGTTTTCTTTTAATAAATAATTAAATAAAAGTGTTATTAATAATATAAAATTATAAAGTAATAAAAAATATTAAAGCTTATCTTTTTATATAATAAAAATAATATTTATTTTTTTTATTAATTATTTTTTATTTAAACTCCCTTATTAAGCTAAAATAATAATAAG
This sequence comes from Diaporthe ilicicola, assembly GCA_023242295.1. Lineage (NCBI taxonomy): Eukaryota > Fungi > Ascomycota > Sordariomycetes > Diaporthales > Diaporthaceae > Diaporthe > Diaporthe ilicicola. The sequence continues at coordinate 69,564 of JALPVH010000219.1, forward strand.
TATTTAAAAAGGATAAAGTATAATATATCTTTTAAAATTAATATAATAGGTTTTATTATATAAAACTTTTTATAATAACTTATTAATCTACTTTTATAAGCTAGTTTATACTTAAAAGCCGCTATTTTATATTAATAGCTATAATATTAAGTCGCGCTTATTTACGCTAATACTTTTAATAAACGTTAAAGTTAAAGCTATTATAAGCTATAAGCTAGTTTAATACTATTAAGCACTACTAGTATTAATATATAAAAGTGTTATCGCTATATAACTTAAGCCTTTAAGTTATTCGAAATAAGCGATATTAAAAAGCCGCTATTACTTTAATTAAGGTTCTAGCTTTACTTAAATATATACCTATTTAATAAAACCGAGCGACCACTATAACTTTATTTTATAAAACTACTTAAAAGTAATTATTTAGCTTGCCACGCTATTAAAAACGAGATAATAGTTAAGCTTAAACCACTACTTATACGCGCTTAAAACCTAGATAAGGCTATTATATTTTATTGTTAAATATCTAGATATATAGATCTAATAGCTTATAAATAGCTATAGAAATAAACTTTATTTATAATAAATAAATCTTTATTTAAATAAAAAATTCTTTTATTAAAGTAAAGAAGTATAAAGATAAAGACTTTTCCTTATCTTAATAAATCGATATATTTATTAGCACTTTAAAGATATATAAGATTTATTTAAAAGAAATAAAAAAGTTTATTACTTATAAAGTAAAGATTTATAATAAGCTAAAAAGAAATAAGTTAAAAAGAAAAAAGGATATTAATTATTTAATATATTTCTTTAAAAAGGTTTATATTAATTAGCTTGCTTTTTTATATATATACGCGATAAGGGGGGGTCACTAATTTATATTAAGTTTTATTTATTATTTATTTAATTAAAGCTATTGCTAAAAAGGCGATAGCTATAAGCTAGTTTAAAGGAAAGTGTTTTAGCCGAACTATTTATCGAGCTAAATAGGCCTTATCGATAAGGCTTAATTATAGCTAACTATTATTATTCTAATATTAATAGTTTTCTATTTTAGCTATAACTATTATAAGCTTTAAAAAATATAATATCGAGGTTTTTTTTATTATATTAAAATATTAATAATAGCTAGCAAATAGCTAATAGTTTAGGCTAATTAATAGCTAGTTAAGTAATTAACTAAGTAGCTAATAAGGCTATAAACTAATTAAGGGCTATTAAGCTACTAGACCACTAAGCTATTAAGCTATTAAACTACTGGTCCACTAGTTAGTAAGGGTATTAATAGTTAAAATTATAGCTATTAGAATTAAAATCGTTATTAAAATCGAAATTATTATTATTACTATTAAAATTAAAGTTATTACTATTACCGGAAGAAATATAACTTTTTATTAACCTTTATTATACTTTAAAGCTTAATTTCTTTTTAATTAAAGGTTTAATTAAGGGAAAGTAAGTTAATAAGTTATTAGCTAATCCCTTTATTATTAATTTCTAAGTAAATTTCTTCTTTTTAAAGTATTATTTTAAATTTTTAAGTTTATTGCTAATTAATAATACTAAATATCTTTATAGTTTAACCTTTAAAGTTTTCCTTAATATTAAGATTTAAAATAGCCCGAAAGCCTTAGAAGCTTTAAAGCCTATTTTAATAAGCGGGGTAATATATTAATACTTTAAAAGAGGCCCTATATACCTATTTTCTATAGATTTAATCTTTTCTAATTTATTTCTTTATTATTTTAAAATATTCTTATTAAATAGTAGCTATAATTTAATACTAGATAACCCTAATCGGCAAGCCGCCCTTTAAAACTAAGCGCACTATAACTAAATAGTAAATCGTTCTTTAAAACTAAGCGCACTAAAGCATTTATAAAATAATCGCTAAAACCGAGATTCGGCACCCTTAAATAGGGCTTCTTGCCCCCCCCCCGGCCTTTTTAGCCGCCTTTAAGACCTCCCCTTTATTAGAAGCCAGCTGCTTGCCAGCTGCTAGCCCCTCGCTTCCAACTAATTAAAAGCTAGCTGCTAGCTAGCTGCCACCTATAAATTTTGCAGGGCTACCTATAGCTCCCTCTATAGGGCTATCTATAGCTGAAATTAAGGACGAGAAAATAGTGGAATATAAAAAAAGAATAGCCACACCTAAAAGCGAACCTATAGCCTTAGAAATAAAAAGAAAGAAATATACTGCTGTATTACAGATAGTGCCTTTTTTTTTATATATAGTATTTATTAAAACTTAAAATAGCCCGGAAGCCCTAGGAGCTTCGAAGCCCGTTTTAACGGGCGGGGTAATATGCTAATACTTTAAAAGAGGCCCTGCATACCTATTTTCTATAGATTTAATCTCTTTTAATTTATTTCTTTATTATTTTAAGATATTTTTATCACTTAAAATAGGAAAGAAAGGTATTATTAACCGCTTTATTTACCTAAAGCGAGTTTAATTTATAAATAAGGTATATAGTAATTTTTTTAAATAATACCTTTTTTAGTTTTATAACTACTTTAAAGAGGGCTAGGTTTATAGCTTTTTAGCTAATATAGGTAACTTTTAAGTAAGCTTTATAATTAAGAGCTTTAAGGTTTTTTTAGCGGTATTTATAGTTTTTTTCTTCTTAATAAGCTTTATAATTAAAGGCTTTTTATAATGCTATATATTTCTTTTTATAATTAGTGCCGATATAGGTTTTTAATTTATTTTTTAACTTAAACTCTTTATTATATTATAAGTAATACTATTAGCTTACGCCTATTATAATAGTAAATAGCTTTATCTTAAAAGATTATAAAATCGTAATTATAAATAACTTAAACTATAATAGCTATAGGGTTAATATATTTTCTTTATAATATATAAGAAATTAAGTAGGTTAAAGGGGCCTTATAGTTAAGCTTATAATTAGGTTAAAAAAGGTTTATAAGGTACTAGCTAATAAGTAATCTTTAATAATAGCTAATGCGATTATTGCGATAGCTTTACTTTATTAAAAATATTATAATATTTATTACTATAGCTTATAACCGGCTTAAGAAATATTTACTTATAGGTAATAATTTTAGTAAATAAATATTATTATTATATAAGCTAACCGGTAAAGTTATTCCTTTAAAAAGCTTTTTTTTCTTAATTATAACTATAATAGTATTTAAAGGAAAAAAGTAGCGGAAATATAAGTAATAAAGAAAGGGAAAAAAAGTAATAGAAATATAAGTAATAAAGAAAAATATAAGGCGTAAAAAAAGTATAGATTACGGTATAATCTTTAAGTAAATATAAAATAAAAATAGTAGTTTTATAAATAAAGGGCAAATTAATATAATAGAGATAAAATAGGTAGTAATATTTATTAAAGTATTTTAAATACGTTTTAAGCGATATACCCTGCCTAATAATAGTTAACCTATAAGCTTTTCTAGGTAACTTGCTATATAATTTATAGCGAGAAGAAAAACTTAGCTTATTATTAATTAAAGCTTTCTAGGTAGTTTTAAGGTTTTTTAATCGATATATAAAGGGCTTAAGGTTTAATAAAGGCAGGAATAAGGTATAAAAAAGTGTAAAATATAGTAAAGTGTTTAAATAAATATAATATAAAAGTAGTAGTTTTATAAATAAAGGGCGTATTAATATAATAAAGATAAATTAAATGGTAATATTAGTTAAATTATCTTAAATATATTATAAGCGCTATATACCGTTTAATAAAAGTTAATTTAATAGCTTTTCCGATTAACTTGCTATATAACTTATATAGGGCAAAATATAGGTTATATCGATTTAAGGTTTTCTTTTTAATTTTAAGCTTTTTAAATTAATTATACGGTAGTAAAGGCTTAAGGGCTATAGTTATAACGGGTAAGGGCAAGGGTAAGGGTGCGGTTAAGTAGGTAGGGGAGGTTGTAAAAGAGGTTTTCGATAATAATAGTTTATATAGTGCTATAATTAAAGGCTGAGCAGTTTAATTTATAGCTTATAAGGGCTTAAGGGTCTTCGAAATTAAACTAATAAAGGTATCTCGATTAAAGTTTATTATTATAAGGGATAAAAGGGTTAATAAAAGGGTTAATAATAATATTTTATATAATAAAGTATACTATAGGTTATAAACATTCTTATTAAAGATTCTCTTTATAAGGAAACTTAATAATAGTTATAGGCGGTAGCTAATAGCTAATCTCGGTATTTTTTAAATATAGGCTTATAGCTATTAAATTAAAAAAGCCTCGATTATAATATAAAAATCGTCGCTTAATTAATATAAACTAAAAGCTTTATAAATAACGGCCTATAATTAATAATAATTAAAATTTATCTTTTTAACCTTTATTAGTATTACACTTAAGCAGCTTAAGTAATTCGCCTTCTTTAAGCTATAACGGCTAATATAGTATAGCCGATTTATCTTTTTTAAACTTAACGCTTAAGCAGCTTAAATAATTTTTATACTTTACTATTAAAAGCTTATTAGCAACTAATTAATATTAGTTAGCTTACCTTTTTATATATATATATAATAAAGGGGGGTAACTAATTTATATTAGGTTTTATTTATTACTTATTTAATTAAAGCTATTACTAGAAGGGCGATAGCTATAAGCTAGTTTAAAGAAAGGCGTTTTAGCCGGATTATCTATTAAGTTAAATAGGCTTTATTAATAAAGCCTAATTATAGCTAACTGCTATTATTTTAATAGTTCACCTTTTATTTAAATAAATTAAAGAAATAAAGCCTAATTATAGAAATATAATATAGTTAAATAAAATTTAGTTTAAAAAAATATAATTATAGGTCTTTTAACCGTATATTTAAAAAAGATTTAATTTTTTATAAAATATATTTTAAAATATACTTTAAAGATTTAAACTTATAATTATTAATTATATTAAAAAGTGGGGCTTAATAAGCTATTTAATAAAGGCTTAATAATTTATAAAAAAAGTTATATATATTTAAAACTATTAAATAAATAAATATAAGAAATATTTTATATTTAAATAAATTAATAGTTTTAAATATATATTAATAGTATAATAATAAAAAAGTTTTATTATAAGGGTAGTAAAGGTTAACTTATCTATATATATATTAATTAAGTAATAGGTGTAAAGGTAAGCATTATTAATAGTATATAGCTTATATTAATATACTTTTTACTTTAACTAGTGCGAATCTTTAATCTTTAGATTTATATATAATATTAATAATAGTAACTTTAGGATATAATGATATTAGGGCTAATAAGTACCTAGGTATTTATATATTTCTGCTTCTATATCTTTAACTCTTGGCAGAAGGCAGTTAGGCATGAAATGACTTAGCGCAATAATAAGAATTATGATATTGTTTTTGCTACAATAGTAGTACGCAACAAAAACTGCGGAACTTACCTATCATCGACATGGCCGGAATGAGACGGATGTTACCAAATCCAGTTTGCTGCATTCAAGTTTGCATCCTTTGGGAATTGAATACCTAGGTACTCAGCTGACTGCAGCGCAGCATCGCAGCATCCTTCCCACAGCATGCTAGTCTAGTGTATTTAGTTCGCTCAAACACACAAGTACTCTAAATGTTTTTTTTGTCCAGTTGGTTCTGCACTGTTGCCGATCGCTTCCCCCTCCCCGAGCATTCGAGTCACAATCATGCCCACCACATATCCGGTCAACGGCAAGGTTGCCATAGTGACAGGAGCTGGCTCGGGCATTGGACATGCCCTTACTAAGCTACTGCTGTCCGGTGGATGCTCAGTCGTGCTCGCCGATCTCAAACTCCGACCCGAGGCCGAGCAGATATTGGACGAGTACCGGCACCCTGCATCCACCCCCACATCGCCAAGCGCCGTGTTCCAACCAACCGACGTAGCAAACTGGGCGCATCTCACGTCACTCTGGGAGACGACCATCAAGCTGTTCAGCCGCGTCGACATCGTCGTCAGCGTAGCAGGAGTATACGAGCCACCATCGAGCAGTTTTTGGAATCCGCCAGGAATATCACCCGAATCTCAAGACCAGCCTGATGTATCCCTTGGTCAATACAACACCTTCGCGGTCAACCAAATTGCCCCAATCAGACTAGCACAGATGGCCATGGATTATTGGACACAGCATCGGGACATCCAGGGCAACTATCTGGCCGTGGCAAGCATGGCGGCCTACCTTCACTCCGTCGAGACCCCGTTCTACATGGCGAGCAAAGCAGCACTCATCAGCTTTGTCAAATCGCTCGGGCCCCTTCACGACCTGTTTGGCACGCGGGTGTCAGCTGTGTGCCCCGGCCCAGTTCTTGTACGTAACCAGACTCTCTCACTCCGAGGCAGTCATCTTGTCATTTGCTACTTTCAGTCTACGCTCTCGTTTGAGGTTCAACTAACCAGCCCTCACTAGACCCCCATTTTTGACCCCAAATGGAACAGAAAGTTGACAGCAGACGATGTATCACTCACGCCTGAAGAGTGCGCGGCTTTGATTCTTCGAGTGCTGATCGAACCCCAATGGGGGAATGGGAGTATTGTGGAGGTTCAAAAGATAGGGGAGAAGAGTGACTCGAAAATAACTGTCCGTGATTTGCAAATGGAATTACTGTACCCCCCTGGTTTTGCGAAGCCGAGTGAGGGGGTGATTCGGAGCAAACGGATTCTCATAAAGCGTATTCAGGAGTTTGGGATGAGGAGTCCGTCCTAGATTGAGTCTATCAGCACTTGAGATGATTTCAGACCTCTGTTCCCCCGTACTTCACAACTGTGCACTCCTATGTATATCCATGTAATCAAAGATCTGTTGGTACAGAGATGATTTCATATTCTGTGCTTCAAATATTGGAAGTTTGCATCCGGCGAGTCTTGAATTGCAAACCAGACTGGCTATGCGAATAGAAAGGAAATTCGATGGAGGGGGACTATGTTCAGGTTGCATTTCCGCCGGCAAAATTTACAGTTTTGGCTGGATTCGATGTATTGCGTCTATTTCACACTTGCGTTATATAAAATATTGGCAAGATCCTCTATTCTTGGTGTGTGATCTTGGAGTGGAAAACATTCCACAGCTTCTCAACCCTGACCTCTTCATCCGCCAAAGCCTTCCAGGCTCCACGATGGGACACGAGTTTGTCATTTACACGAACCAGAATCTCGCGTAGTTGACTAATGTGCAGGAACCAAGCGTGGTGCACTATCTGGGCCCGTATTTCTGGATTGTGGACCTTGTAATGACCAAAGCAGATCGACCCTTCGAGGAGGTCAGACATGCTCCGCGTTGGGCTGTTGTTGATTGGTGAGTCAAGGGTCGATTTGCTAAACTCCGTCGTTCCTGCATCTGATAGTTGGGGCCCTTGAGAGCCCCGATTGTTGAGCCTGTGATCTGGACCCCGATTTGTGCGGTCAACGCTATCGTGGGGCCGTTCCTGCGAAGGAAAGGCCGTGGTAACACTCACTGCCGTGTCACAAAGCTGCCTCGTAATTGTGGTCAGAAGCATGCCGTTTTCAGTGCAAGCATTACATTGACCACAGCTAAGCACTTGGTCTATCGAGTTTATGCCACGAGCGAGCGAACTGAATATATCGTCAAGGCCCACCTCTGCGTCCCGAGGATCCTTGCCAGGTCCTTGGACACCATTGTTCTCAAGCATATTCAGCATGATTGAAATGCATTGGCACGAGCCTGGAGTACCAGGAACACCATTCCCGCTACCAGTGCGGGTAGGGGTGGTTTTCGAAGCCGGGAGATTCCCCGATGTCGAAGATTCCGAGGTCGGCGTCGGCATGGCAAAGGCGTCCGTGGGAGAGATGTGCGTCCGTGATCCATGGAAGTTCCTCGTGCCAGGCATGAACCCCGAACGTGCCCCGGGTGATTCCAATGGGGAAGCCGAGTTTGTGACGGAGTCCCAAGATTCGCTCGGGCGATGCATTCTTGAGGTCGCCATAGCAGGAGAGGCCAAAGCCGGATCCAGTGGATCCAAATAACTTGAAAAGTCAGCCATGCCATGATGGGCTTCTTCGTCCACGTCCAAACCTGTTGAAGAACACCACGGGTTAGTAAGGTGCAGGAGCCTGAGCCTGGGATACAGGGCACATTACCAGCGGCAGACGAGTTTTCGTCAACTTCCGTCATGTGCTGGAAGTCGCCGGCTTCAAAGTCCCAGTCCAGGTCGGAAGCCTCTGGTAGGGCTAATGCCCATGAGAGGTCCATCGCGGGAACGGGTGGGCTTGGCCTTTGAGTTCGCGGACCGCCGCCCACACCAACTGTGTCTGAAGCTTGACCAGTCTGGATCTGATTTCTAGTCTGCTGTCGTGATTGTGGCCTGGTTGTCTGCTCCATCCCAAGACTATTGGCAGATGACGGCATGGAAGTCAAACATGCGGACGAGTGTGTGAATTGCCGATGAAGTCTGTCTGAAGAGCTATTTGCATTACTAGTTTGATAGATGCAAGCTGTGGACACCGCGCGACACCTGCTGCAGCCGCTCTTGTCACCGCTACACTTCAGCTATATTTCTCAGACTGGTTAGCGTTCTATGTAGCCAGGTCGGCTGGAAAAAAGGACTCACTTTTCGTGTTCGGCATTCATTACAGGCCATCCGGCTATAGCCTCGAGCCTCAAATCCGTCAGCTCTTTCCAGCTTGACATGTTCCATGTCTTTCGATGTGGGGTTGAGTCTTAAAGCGCCGAACATTGTTCACAAAGATGCAGGAGGAGTACGATGGAGCTGTTTGCCGTGGGAGAGTGCAAGCTGAGTTGCTGTTGCAGTGTTGCCAAGTCCAGGTAAACAGAAAAGTATATTTCAAGGACAAGCAAAGGTCTCATTAAGCTTTCTTGGCCACATAGAAATACTGGAAGAGCCAAGAGATAGCCCAGAGGCTTTCAGCAAACAAGACTCATCACTCCCGGGGCTACTAGTCTGAGGCGCAGATACTGCTCGGCAGGATCTTCGGAAGGAACATGGCATCGAGGAAGAAATCGGAGATTCGCAAGGGTTGAAACGGAAGGAGCAGGGCAACTTCCATCGCCACCCATTATCGACCCACCTGCCCAAACCATACTATGGATTATAATACTCTACCAAAATATACTAGTAATTAATCGTTGAATTAATAATTTAGTAATATTTACGTATATTTCCTGTTATTATTATTATACCCCCCCCCCCCCCCTTAACGCTTTATAGAGCTCTAAGTATCTTAAAGGTGGGGTTTATAGAGGGGGTTACGTGTAAACCTATCTATATTATATATACTATACTTGTCCCGTAAAGATTATCCGGACCCCCAGTTGCTAATATAAGATGGCTGCACTTTATAGTACACTATCTTGGAAGAATAAGAGTTAGCCCCCCCCCCCTAGCTAAATTACCCTTATTTAAAAGTTATAAAGATTTTTTAAATCTTTTTTAAAATAATCTTTTCTTAATAACTTTTTAAATACTTTATTTTAAAATATATAAGAAATACCTTTAAGATTCCTATTAAAATCTTTATAAGATTAAAGTTTTAAAATATTTATTTTTTAAAGTTTATATATTAATTAATAAAATTTAAAATCTTTAAGAATAAATATTTAAAAATTTAATTTTATAAAGATTTTAATAAAAATGTTAAAAGTATTCTTTATATATTTTTAAATCCCTCCTAGGTATAAAGTTAAACGACCTGTATTTATATTTTTTAAAATTTAATTCTATATAAATATATTATATTTTTATAATTAAGCTTTATCTCTTTAATTTATTTAAATAAAAAGTAAACCTTTTTAAAGAAATATATTAAATTTATAACCTTTAATTCTCTTTTTAGCTTATTATTAATTCTTACTTTATAAGTAATAAATTCTTTTATTTCTTTAAAATAAACCTTATATAGCTTTAAAATAATAATAAATATATCGACTTACTTAAATAAGGAAGGGTTTTTATCTTTATATTTCTTTACTTTAAAAAAGATTCTTATTTAAGTAAATATTTATTTATTATAATTAAAATCTATTTCTATGGCTATAAAGCTATTAAATCTATATATTTAAGTAATAAAATATAATAGCCTTACCTAATTTAAAGGTTTTAAGCGTATATAAATATTAGTTTAAGTTTAATAATGCGGTAAGCTAAATAATTATTTTAAAATAGTTTTATAAAATAAGATTATAATAAGTATATATTTAAGTAGAGCTAAAACCTATATATATCCTATAAGATTAAAGTAATAACGGCTTTTTAATATCGCCTATTTTAAGTAACTTATATTTAAGTTATATAGCAATAGCACTTTTATATAATGCTTAACAGCATTAAATTAAATTACTTATAGCTTATAATAGCTTTAACTTTAATAGGCTAATAGCTTATTAATAGCATTAATATAAATAGGTGCGGCTTAATGCTATAGTTACTAATATAAAATAGTAGCTTTTAGCTATAAATAGGCTTATAAAAGATTAATAAGTTATTATAAAAAGTTTTATATAAGAAAACCTATTATATTAATCTTAAAAGATATATTATACTTTATATTTTTTAAATACTTACTATTATTTTAGCTTAATAGGGGAACTTAAATAAATAAAATAGTCGATATATTTTTAAGTATTAAAAGAGTTATTAAAAAAAGATTATTTTAAAAAGGGTTTAAAAAATTTTTATAACTTTTAAATAGGTGTAATTTAGCTAGGGGGGGGGCTAACTCTCGTTCTTCCGAGATAGCAGCTAGTCTTATATAGCAAGGATCAACTTACATTTATAGGATTCCAGAAGCAACGCCCAATTAGGGCATTCACAATAGCTCGGGATCCGCAGTCATTTTTTAGTCCAGAACTAATCGTAAACAAACCTTGGAATTCGAATCACTTTAGGCGGATCCTTTAAACCCACTCGCAGCAGAAGAGTCGAGGGTGTTGAAATAGCGAGTTGAGTCAGAAGTTATAAAAACTCGGATCCGAATGTGAGGCTAGATCAGAAAGAGTACACCTCACAGGGATCGCATAACCGGCATAAAGACCTACCTACCCTTTTACACGCTGTTATTAGCCATATATATACACCTTAGAGACTGATATATATTCCCACACACAAACGGAAAAACAGTACCTTGCTACTAACGTTGATCTATATGTTAATTAACTGTGATTTATATATTCTTGTATGCGATTTGTATAGAGTGGAATTGTAGCGCCACATTATCGCATGCTGTGGGGCGTGTACTGCTGCCGGTTATGCGATCCCTGTGGGCTGTACAAGCTTTGGACAGCGGGGCAAGAGGACAGCCCAGCACAATGTTGTGCACACCGTGTCTCGGCAACTTCCTTCGCCTGATTTACATCACTTGCAATACCAAGCATCAATGTGACACCGCACAACTCAGAATGATAGCTACGTAACATTCCCATGCAACCCCAATTCCCAACCTGATAGGCGGAGCTGTCCGAGGAGTTGTCCCGTAAGGTTGCTACTTCACAACCAACACACTCAGTAAAATGGAACCAATTGATCCTTCATGAAAGGAAGATTATTGCCCGAGAAACTTGTCAGTATTGTGTCGTTGAGCGACGACCGCATTAGAATTGTCCCAGCAAGCCAGCGCCATAGGCAACAGAATCCCATCTTCGTTCATCGTGTCTGAGGCGTTGAAAGTTAAGGAGGGTCACTTTCGCAAGCACTTTCTTTGAACGTGTCGTGTCATGTGGCAATGTTGGCTGTGTGCTGCCTGGGACCAACCAACATGGACTTCGAACCAACAGTTCCTTCCAATGTGGATGTAACCAACGCGTAATGGACCAACCTCCGTATGTACCACCCCCTCACTCCGGCCCTGCATCGAAGGCTCCATAACTCTGCCTCACCAGCCCTTTACCGAGAATAGTTCTGCAGTGTGCATGTACAGTGAAGTACTACATTCCGCCGGACGGCCACCGAAGATACGGCGCAGCGATACCTACTTAAGTAGGCAGAGAGAAGTTCCACATTATCCTTGTAGGGCTAATCTACCTAGGTATGCCGCACAATTCCTTGCCAGCTTTTACCAGATGTGCTAACCCACCGCAAGCCTCCACAGCCCCTCAAATCATACCTAGACATATGGGCAGCGATGGCGAAACTCGGGCCCTACCTACCCCCATGAAGACAAGCAGCGAATTCCAAGTACTTACTTAAGTAGGTATAATTCGACGAAATTCACACACACGCTATGATGTAGCATATAGACACTGTATCTAGACCAAGTTAGGAAAGTGGTTTACTACTAATCAGCGGCTCTTTTTTACTAAACTATACTATGAGATTAAAATGACTCTGAAGACCTCCGTCACTCGACCATGTGATCCCACTCCTCGCCGAATCCATGAAACACAGAGGGTCAAGACGGAGAAGAAGCTCGACAGGACGAGGCCTTGGATGTCATCTACGCTGCGGCCCTCCCCCCGCCCCCTCCCCCTCGATTCAGATAGGGGAGCATCGAAAATTTCAGACCAACCAACACAAGAACTAGTCTTGCACAATGAGCTATTCCCAAAAGCACCACTCTACCGGCTCGAGGGGGTGGCTAGCATGGGATGCTAGACCCTGGCCCCCACCCCCGGCAAGCGAGGCATACGGACCGGCCTACGACGGAGACGAGGAGGACCACTACCGCACCAGAGGCCGAACAAGAAATAAGCCCCCAAACCCCTGAATCCTCCCATCCTACTCGTCCGATCAGGTTAAGGTAGCCGAGCGGCTTGTGCACGGAGGAGGCACAGCCCGCCCGGCGCGCGTCGACGACGGGCCGCCGGGTGCTCTGCCGGAGCCAGGCCACGACGACGGCCTGAGGGATCACAACCTCGTGCGGGAGACGGGCTGAGGGGCTCGCGTACCAAAGCTGCCGCGCTACGTCGGGCACCCTGGATCCGGTGCCATACCTAGGTAGGTGCTTTGGTAGGTACTTGGGTTTCCTGCGGGAGTGTGGATACGCGCCATACAGAGAACAATCTGCAGGATCTCAAGCAGGATGGATCTCCACACAATCCCGGGAGGGGGGTTAACGTCCCCTCACCCGTTTTGCCGCACCCCCTGATCTGCCGCAGCGCTTTTTGGTGCAAACACACCTTAAAACACCCACTTTTTATTGGTAGGTGTTTAACATACATACGTTGGTGTATAGCAAATAGGTATATATTCTGGGTTATAGTTATTAACTAAAATCTATTATAATTAGGCTAGCTAGTAATAAGCCTTAAAAGGCCTATTATATTATATGCTAGTTCTCTAATATAACTGCTAATACTAGCAATCTTTTTAAAATTATAGATCTATATAACCCTTATAGGAATAGCCTTATTAAAAATTATTATATATTAAAACTCTTCTTATTTCTATATTTCTATTAAGCAAAGGTTATAAGTAATATATATCTATTATTATAAACCTTTCTATATCCTATATTACTTAAAATAAATATTATATTAATTTATATTCTTTATCCTTAAGAATTAATTTTATTATATTTCTCCGATAAATATAAAACGGTTATTATAATAAAAAGTTTATTATAAAAACTAGATATAATAAAGGTTATAAAACTTAATATTATTAAAAAATAAAGGTTATAAAATTTAATATAATTAGAAAATAAAGGTAAATAAAAGTTATAAAAATTAAAAAACTAAAGGAATTATAAACCTTACTATATTTTATTTTTAAAGTATAGTTATTATATTAAAAACCGTTATTAGAAATCTAATTCCTATTTAATTCTTTTTTAGCTTTATTTTTTCTATTCTTTTTTACCTATTAAATAGTTAAAATAATCTTATAAGCTTACTTACTTATTAGAAATAAAGTCGAAGTTTTAGGCTTAAGTCTTAATACCTTTAGATTTAAAAATTCTATAATTTTATTTATAAAGTTATAAATATTCTTAAAATATATTTCGGAAGGCAATTTAGTAGCTTTAGCTTTACCTTTACCTTTTTTCGGTAATATTTTAAGTTATTAAACCTATAAGGCTAAAATATTTATTATATAATAATTATAGATATATAAAACTTTATTCTATTTTATAAAGCTTTAAAGCTAGGTAAATATTATAACCTATTTATTAATAATCTTATTATTATCTTTATAATACTAATTTTAAAACTTTCCGGGGATTAATAAGCTATTATTAAATACTATAATAATAATAATTATAGCTTTAATATATATATTAAAAATTAACTTTTAAGATTTACCCTTTTTATTATAAGCTTTTTTAACTATTAGCTTTAGATTTTTAATAATACTATTTAATAATATCTATTTATTTTAATTATTAATATTACTAATAATCTTTTTTACTTTAGCTTTAGCCTTATTATTTAAAAGTAAAGTATCGATTTAATCCTTAGCTTATTTCTTATATATTATAATATTAATAATTTAATTTAATTTTTTAGGTTTTATATAAAACTTATATCTTTTCTTTTTCTTATTATTATCTCTATTATTAAAGGTAATAACGGTTATAAAAGTAATATAAATATTATTACTTTTATATTTAGTTTTAATAATAACTTTATACTTCTTAATAAACTTTATATAAGTAATTTTATTAATATTAGTATTAGGGCCGGTTATAATAGCAGTTATATAAGTAATATTCTATATATTCTTTATAGCGGCAGGCTTAATAGTAGGCTTAATAATAGTTATAAAGACTTTATTTTATATATTATTAGCGGTTTTAAGGGCTTTATTTTATATTTCTTTAATATTTAGGGTTTTAATAATAATTATAATAACCTTATCTTATATATTTTTTATAATTAAGGGCTTTATAGCGGTTATAGGACCTTTATTTTATATATTTTCTATAGTTATAAGCTCGATAATAGTTATAGGGTTTCCATTTTATATATTTTCTATAGTTATAAGGTTTTTATTTTATATATCTTTTATAGTTATAGGCTTAATAACGGTTATATAGGTTTTGTTTTAAGCGTTTATAGCTTTAATAGCGGCTATAAGGTTTTTATTTTAAAAGTTTATATTATTAGTATTAATTATAATTTAAAGGTTATTAATAACTTATTATTCCTATTTAGCGGCTATAAGTATATTACTAATTATATCTTTATTATTAGATTTAAGTTTTTATTTAATATTAGGTTTAATAAAAGTTAAAAAGTTTTTATTACTAGCTTTATTAAAGAATTTATTAAAGATTATAAAGTTTTTATAGTAGCTATTAGTATTATCTTAAGTATTATCGGCTTAAATAATAGTTATATTACTATTAATAAAGATAAAAGAAGATATTTTTCCTATATTAAAGTAATAGTTATTAGTAAATAATAGTTATATTAGCGTAATATTTAATATTAAAATAATTAATAAATAAGTCTATAAGTTATTAGGCGCTTATAAAAATTAAAAAGCTAAATTTATAATATTATAAATATTATATTAATATTATTTAAAGTTAAAAAGATAAATTTATAATATAGTTAATAATATTAAAAGCTAAGGTAATTTAGTTTATTATACTATAATATTTATAATAGCTTAATACTTAAAGATATTAAAAATAAAAATTTATATATAAGTTTAAATAGTTTAAATAAAGATATATTTATAATAATTAGCTATATTATTATAGCCTATTACCTTAAAGAGGCGTTATTAAATAATTAGAAAGTTATTATAATCTTATAATTATAATAATATTAAATTATTACTATTAGTTATAAATACTTAAGAGTTTATAAAATAAAGGTTAAAAAGTATAAGTTTATAAATAAATAAAAGAAAAGTTAAAAGTAATAAGTTAAAATTATAAATATAAAAGTTATAAGTTATAGTTTAATAAATTAAGTATAAGTTATAAGTTATAAGTGCCTAAATAATAATTATAGTTTATAAAGAAAAAAAGTTATAATTTTTTTATAAAACCGTTTATATAAATATAAAGCTTATTATAGTTAATAAGTTATTAAAATACTATATTTAATAATAAATTAGTTATTATATTAATAGAATTATCTTTTCTATTAATTTAATAAATTTTACCGATATTTTATAACTTATATATTTATTATAATAATATAATATTAATTATAAGTCTTTTTTTTTATTATATTTAGTTTTATTAAATATTTATATAAAAGTATAAGTTTATATAAATAATTATAGATATATTATTTAATAATAATTATCTTATAATAATCTTTAAAGATATTATTAATAAAATCTTAATATCGATATTATTAACTATTTTATAACCCTTATTTATAAATATATTTCTTATAACTCTTTTATACTTTATAAATAACTAATAAATAATATTTCCGGTTATTAAAAAACTTTTATAATTATTTATATAGCTTTTATTTATAATAATAATAATATAGCTTAATTACGATATTAAGTTTTTATTATTTATAAATAATCTGTTTATAAAAATAAAAATTTTTATTATAAAAAGGTTTAATAATATATATATTAGTTTTTATAACTAATTATTTATTTACTATAATAGTTATTTATTAATTTACTTATAATTATCCTTTTTAAATTTCTATATTTAAGCTACTATAAATAGATTAAATAATACTTTTAATTTATAAATTAAAGTAATATATACTTTTTATACTTTTTATTTAAAATATTATTATACTTAATTAATAGTTTTTATATCGATAATAATTAACTTTATACCTTAACCTTTTTATTAAATAGTTATAAATATATTAATATTTAGGGTTAAATAAATATTATTAAAGTTTATAGGGTATTTAAATATTAATTAAGTTTTTAATTTTATATAAAATTTAATAGCTTAAAATTCTATTTTCTTTTTTTTAATAAACTTTAATATTATTAGTATAAATATATTATTAATTTATATACTTATAAAGCTAAAATATTTTTTAAATTTAATAATTAAAAAGTAAAGATTATAAGTTAAGTATTTTATATTAAACTTTTCTTTATAATATTTTTAATATATATTAAATTAGTAAATATTAGCTTTTATAATTATTAGAATAATAATAGTTGGCTATAATTAGGCCTTATCGATAAGGCCTATTCGGCCCGATAGATAATCCGGCCGAAACGCTTTCCCTAAACTAGCTTATAGCTATCGCCCTTTTAGCAATAGCTTTAATCTAATAATAATTAAAAATTTAGTTAATTAAATTATTTTTACCTATTGCTTTCTGCTTTTATATATATATACCCTTAAGCTCTAAGCCTAACTAATATTAATTAATAATTATTTAGCAATCCTTAATAGCAAAGTTAAAAAAGTAGATTTTAATTATTATTAATTATAAGCCGTTGTCTATAAGGCTTTTAAATTATATTAATTAAGTAACGATTTCTATACTATAATCGAAATATTTTCTAATTCGGTAGCTATAAGCTTATATTTAAAAAATATTAAAATTAGCTATTAGCTACCGCTTATAACTATTGTTAAGTTCCTTTATATAAGAAAACTATTAACGAGAATATTTATAACCTCCGGTATGCTCTATCAGCATTAAATTTAAAGAAAATGAATCGGCTACGCTATAATAACTGTTACAGCCTAAAGAAGGTAAGCTATTTAAGCTGCTTAAGCGTAAAAATACTATTATCGACTTTACTTCTATCCCTTATAATAATAACCTTAATTAGGATACCTTTACTAGTCTAGTCTTAAAACCCTTAAGCCCCTTTACACTTTTAATAGCGAAGTATTAAGTTTAAAGAAGATAAATCGGCTATATTACGTTAGCTATTATAGCTTAAAGAAGGTAAGCCGCTTAAGCTGCTTAAGTGTAAAAATATTATTATCGACCCTTCTATTAACCCTTTTATCTTTTATAACAATAACCCTTAACCTTAATCGGGATACCTTTACTAGTTTAATCTTAAGACCCTTAAGCCCTTATAAGCTATAAATTAAACCGCTCGATTTCTAATTATAATACTATATAAACTATTATTATCGAAAACCTCTTTTATAACTTCCCTGCCCTATTACCCTTAACCTCGCCTTTATTTATATATTTATAATTATAGCCTTTAAGCTCCTTTACGCTAGCTATTATATAATTAATTTAAAAACCTTAAAACTGCTTAGAAAGTGTTAATCGGCAGTAAACTAGGTTTTTTCTCCCTTTTTTAATCTCTCCCTTTTTTAATCTCTTTTTCGGCTTAAGCTAAGAAAACGCTATAATTAAAAGCGCCCTTACCTATACCTTTGCCCGTGCCCTTACCCGCGTATATTTATAATTATAGCTCTTAAGCCTCTGCTATTATATAATTAATTTAAAAACCTTAAAACTACTTAGAAATCTTTAATCGATAATAAACTAGTTTTCCTCTATAAATTATATAATAAGTTATCTAGGAAAGCTTATAACCTAACTTTTACTAAATAGCTTATAACGCTTAAAACGTATTTAAAATAATTTAGCTAGTACTATTATCTAATTTATCTTTATAATATTAATATACCCTTTATTTATAAAACTGCTACTATTATATAATATTTACTTAAATACTTTACTATATTTTATACTTTTTTTATATCTAATTTATACCTAGGTTAAACCTTAAGCTATAACCTATATAAGCTATTATATAATTAATTAGAAAACCTTAAAACTGCTTAAAAAGCTTTAATTAATAATAAACTAGTTTTTTCCCCTTATAGGTTATATAGTAAATTACTTAAAAAAGCTTATAGGTTAATTATTATTAAATAGGGTATATTACTTAAAATATACTTAAAATATTTTAATAGGTATTATTACCTATTTTATCTTTACTATATTAATCTGCCTTCTATCTATAAAACTATTATTTCTATTTTATATTTACTTAAAAACCTTTCTATAATTTATATTCTTTTTACGCCCTATACCTTTTATTATTATATTTCTGTTATTTTCTTCTTCTTTTCTTAATACTATTATAGTTATAATTAAAATTAAAAAAAAAACTTTTTAAAGAAATAACTTTACCGATTAATTTATATAATAATAGCATCTATTTATTAAAACTATTATTTATAAATAAATAATCCTTAAGCCAATTATAAGCTGTAATAATAAGTATTATAATATTCTTAAGTAAAGCTATTATAATAATTATATTAGCTATCATTAAGAATTATCTATTAGCTAGTTATCCGAATACCCTATAAACCTCTTTTAGCCCAATTATAAGCCCGTTTATAAGCCTAATTATAAGCTTAATTATAAGGCCCCTTTAACCGGCCTATCCCTTATATATTATAAAGAGAATATATTAGCTTTATAGCTATTATAGTTTAAGTTACTTATAATCGCAATTTTATAATCTTTTAAGATAAAGCTATCTACTATTATAATAGGTGTAAGCTAATAGTATTACTTATAATATAGTAAAAGGTTTAAGTTAAAGAATAAGCTAAAAACCTATATCGGTAATAATTATAAGAAGGAATATATAATATTACGTAAAGCCCTTAACCGTAAGATCTATTAAGAAGCCTTTGCTTATAAAGCTTATCGAGAAGAAGATTATAAGCACCGTTAAAAAGACTTTAAAGGCCCCCGCCGAAAAGACTATAAAGGCTCCCGCTAAAAAAACTTTAAAGCTATTAATTATAAAGCCTACCGAAAGAAAGATTATAAGTATCGTTATAATAAAAAAGATAAGGCATATATATAAAAACTTAAAAAGGCCTACCCGAAAGTTATCTATATTAGCTAGAAAGCTATAAACCCTATCCTTTTTAAGGCAGCTATAAACCTAGAAAAAAGTTTATTTAAAAAGATTACTATATACCTTGCTTATAAGCTAAACTTACTCCGGGTAAATAAGGCGGTTAATAATAAGCTTCTCTTTTATTTTAAAGAAGACTTTAAAGGTTAAATTATCGAGATATTTAATATTGCCGGATAGTAATAAACTTAAAAGCTAAAAATAATACTTTGAAAAGGAGAAATCTATTTAGGAATTAATACCGGGAGGATTAAAGACTAGCTTATCTAATTACTTTCCCTCGATTAAAGCCCCGATTAGGAAAAAACTAAACTTTAAAAAATAATAAGGGTTAATAAAAGGTTATATTTCTTTTAGCAATAATAATAACTTCGGTCCTAATAGCAATAATAACTTCGATTTTAATAGCTATAATTCTAACTATTAACGCCCTTAAGGTGGCCTAGTGGCTTAATAGCCTAGTAGTCTAATAGCCCTTAGTTAGTCTACAGCCCTATTAGTTACTTAGTTAGTTACTTAACCGGCTATTAGTTAGCTTAGACTGCCAGCTATTTGCTAGCTATTGCTAATATTTCGATATAACGAAAAAGACCTTAGTATCGCATTTTTAAAGCCTATAGCAATTATAGCTAAATTAAAAAATTGTTAGTATTAGAATAATAGCAATTAGCTGCAATTAGGCCTTATCGATAAGGCCTATTCGGCCTAATAAATAATCCGGCTAAAACGCTTCCCCTAAACTAGCCTATAGCTATCGCCCTTTTAGCAATAGCTTTAACCTAATAATAATTAAAAATCTAGTTAATTAAATCGTTTCTGCCTACTACTTTTTACTTTTACATATATATACCTTTAGGCCCTAAGCCTAACTAATAATAATACTATAAAGTAAATAAACTATTTTAATAATTATATTTTTCGGATATTATTACTTTAATTATTAAAATAGCTATATAATAATTATTCTTATTAGCTTTAACTTTATTTATAGGTATATTTAAGTAATATCTTTTAGTATAAATATTATATTTTCTTATTATAAAAGTAATAATATAATTAAAAAGATTAATCTTTAATTTATATATTAAATTATAAGTAATTAAATAAAGATAAAATCTTTTTTATTATTATTATATCTTTAAATTATAAGCCTTAACTTTTTATATAGCTTATTATTTTTACCTTTAATCTTATATACTATATAAGATTTAAAGAGTTAATATTATTTATAAGTTTTATAGTTAAAATATTTAAATTTAAAAATTTCTTTTTTAATAAAGTTAATTATTTTTAATTAGTTTAAATATTTAAAGGGTAAATTAAATATTATAATAACTTTATTTTACTAAAGTTTAAATATTAATCTAATATTATCTATTTCTTTATATATTATATAAGCTATTATAATATAAGTTTTAATTTTTAAGAACTGCGGCTATAATAATAATAATTATTATATTAGGTTTTCTAATTATAATAATAGTTATTTAAGTTTTTTAATATTATAATAATATAGTTAAATTATTATTAATCGGAATATTATTAAGTCTTTAAGTATATTTAATATAGTATTATAACTATTAATTAAAATAATCTTATAGGGGCCTTTTTAGCCTTTCTTTTTTCTTTAAATATAAACCTTACTTTATAATAATAAGTTTATTTTAATAATAAAGCTATTTTAGATATTTAAAGCATTATAAACTTATCTTTTTATTATTATTTTTCTTAATACCTTTATTATCTTTTTTAATAACTATTTTAGCTTATTTTATAATTAATAGTAAAGGCGGTAAATTATATAATATTTATAAATATACTTTAAATATAAGTAATATTAGGATTAAACTATTTAAGCTTATTATATTATTAACGGCTTTAATAGCTATTTATAAAATAGTATTATCGTTTATACCGTTATAAAGTTTTATATATAAAATATTATATATTTATTTTAATAATTAATAATATTTTTTAACTTTTTTAATAAACTAATATATCTTTATTAAAACTTATTTATAAATAATTTCTATTATTTATACTTTTATCCGAAATTCGGCTAATATAAAGTTTATATTAGTATTATATAAAATAATATCTAAAGGGTTTTAATAAATATTAATCTATAATTTCTTAAATATCTATTAAATAATTTTAGCTATTATAAAAGTTAAAGATTATATACCTTAAAATAATATAGCTTAATCTATAATATAAAATACCGGGTATCTGCTTAAATATATAATATTAATTAAAATTTTATAGTTAAACTTTCGATTATCTTATAATATAAATTTAAATTATTATAATATAAAATTATTTAATTAATATTAATAGTAGGCTTTAATAATTACTTTTATAATATTTTTATTAATATTTATATACCTAGCTTTCTTAAATATATAGTATAATTAATTAATTATAAGATAATTAAATCTCTTATATAAGCATTATATTTTAAGTTTTATAAGAAAGAAAGCGGCATTTATCTTATTATTTAAAAAGAATTATAGGTATTTCTACTTTTATATAATAAGTATAATAGTTATTTAATTATCTGCTTAATTATTTATTAATTAATTAGTTATATTATTATAATAGATATTAAATTAATTTATATCTTTTAAAAAAAGTAAAAATAGTATAGGCATCTTTATTATATAAAAGGTTATATCTTTAATCGGTATTTTTAAATTTATAGCTTTAATAAACTTAAATATATTATTATTACTAAACCTTACCTTAATATAGCTTACTTTAGATTTATCTATTATATATATTAGGTTTTATTATTATAAGGTAAGAAATTAATTATATTTTACTATTAATATTTTTAAAGCTTTTATATTAAATAGAATACCTTAAAATTATATTTTTAAGTATTTATCTTTTAATATAAATTATTTTATTAGGATATTAATTATATAGTTATAATAGATATTATTGCTTATTAACCGATATATAAATATATTATTAGTTAGAAAATTAACTTTTCCTTTATTATATTAATTATTATTTAGTTTTTTAATATTTTTATAAAGATTTTTATTATCTTTTTTCTTCTTTTTCTTATTATTAATCTTATATCCTTTAAAATCTATTAAAAATATAATAAAATTTCTAATCTTATAACTATTATATTTATATTAGGTTAAATAGTTTTATTTTATTAATTATTATTCTTTTATAAGATATTTTATTAACTAATATCCCTTTTTTTTATAAATAAAATATTTTTTCTTTTATTATTATCTATTATTATATTCTTTATAGCTAAAATTAAAACCTTATTATTAGTATTTATATTTATCTTATTAAGTTAAAAACGATAATTATTCTTTTCTATTTTAATTATTATATTAGCGATTAATATAATATTAATCTTAAATATAAATACTAATAGTTTAATTAAATTATATTTTAATTATTAATTTAAAATTTATAAATAGTTTTTTATAAAGTTAAGCCGGTTTAAATAATATTATTTTTAATTTTTAAATATTATAATATACTTTAATAATAGTTATATAAAGGTTATTTTTCTTAATATACGTAGGGCTAAAAGCTTATTAATAAAGTTATAATTTATTAAATATAATTTAAAAAACTTTATATAGGTTTTTATTAGGATTTTATTATTTAATTTAATTAAATATTATAATTATTTAATCTATATAATAATAATAATAATTAACCTTTATATTAAAATAAATTTTAATTTTTATATAAGCTATTATAAATATATTAGTTCTATTTATATAATAAAGGTAATAATATTTTATATAATCTTTTAACATTTAAGAAAATATTATATAGAATTAATTCGGATAGATTTCGGTATAAAAATAAATATTAAAAAATATCTTTATTTTATTATTTAATAGGTTATATAGATTCCCGGTATATTTTTATTCCTATTTAAATATTTTAATAAATTATATTAACTTAATAGGGTTAAGCTATTAATTCTTTATATATTAAAGGGGCAAATATATATAAAAGTTATACTTAAATATAGGTAGTTATATTAAGTATTAATTAAACTATTATAGTTATACTAGGTATAATAAATTTTATTAATTTTAATTAAATTAAAATAATACCGGTATTTTAATTAATAGCTATAGGATATTAAGCTATAATAAAGGTTATCCGGCAGATAAAGCTAGGGGTAAATTATTTATAGGGTTAGGTAGTAGTAATATATCCGGTAATATAAAAGGTTTAAGTAGTATAAAAGGTTTAAAAGGTTTAAATAAATTCGGTATATTTTTAGCAATAAAGGGCAATTAAGGTTAGTATAAGAGTTTATTATAAATTTCAATTATTTTTAATTTAGAAAAAAGGGTAATATTATAAAGTTTATTTATATTTTAAGGTAACTTATCTTCCGCCTATATTAGCTAATATAACTATAATGCTATAAGCAGATTATTTCGTTTTATATATATATCTCTTATATATAAAAAAATCTTTAATATTTATTAATAGGGTGCTAATAGTTTAATAAATATTTTCTATATTTATTAATTATAATTCTTCCGGTATATATAAAATAAGTTATTATCGAAAAGTACTTATTAAGTATAGCTTAAGAATATACTAGCTAAATATATAATAAAGTATATTATTAATCTATCTTTATTAAGTAGTGTAAACTATAATTTAGCATTAATAAGCCCTTTATATATTAAATTTAAAGAAATAATTTTAAGCAGGTTTTTAAATTTATAGCCTCTTATAAAGTTTAGGTTATTCTAATCTTTAGGTATATTATTAGCTATATTTAATTAAATAAATATTATTTCTTAATATTTAGGTTAATATTTATATAATCTTTCTATTTTAAAGTAAAATATTAAGTAATAATAATACTTATTTAAGTTTATATTCCGTTAGAAAATAGGTTTATAAGGTAATAATAAATTAATATAAGGGTAATATTAAAGTAATAAAGTTTATTCCGTTAAATGTTAAATAGTAATAATAGTTATATAAACTAATATAGAAATAATTTAACTAATATAAAGGGAGTTATATATCGTTTTATTAAGTATTAAATAGAAATAATAGTTATACCTTAATAATTAAATTAATAAAATAGAAATTAATAGTAATATATAAGGTTAATAGTTTAATAATAGTTTATATAAAGAAAAATATTAATAGCTTAAGCAATAATAAGTAAAGTTATTAATATATTACTATATAACTATTATTTTTAAATATAATCTTAAAGAAGATCTTAAGTGTAATATAATATATATTAGCTAATATTTTAATAAATATATAGTTATAAGCTATAAGAAAGGTTAAATTATCGGTTAATCTTTATAAATATCGCTTAGAAAGTTTAATTGCTTTAAAAAGGCTTATTAAAATAATTCTCGCTATATAGCGTATAGCTATATAATAAAATATACGGTATAGAGAATTATTATAGGGTATACCTCTTTTACCTTATAAATTTATAGTTTAGTAATTATTAATTAATATTAGTAGATATTTAATATATATATATTAATATATAGTAAATAGGTATATATTCTAGGTTGTGGTTATTAACTAAAATCTATTATAGTTAGGCTAGCTAGTAATAAGCCTTAAGAGGCCCGTTATATCACGTGCTAGTCCTTTAATGTAACTGCTAATACTTTTCAACCATGTATATTAAATTTAATTAAATTTTTAAAATTATAAAAACTTTTATAAGTATAGATTTCTTTCCTCTAAACTTAATAAAAGTATTCCTAAAAATCTAACTAGGCATTATTATATATAGATTTAAGTTTAAATATAGCTATTTTAAAACTATTAAAGGCTTTTAAGAAACTCTATATAAATATTAATAGATCGGCCTCTTTTAAACATTTATTAATAACTTCTTAAAGAAATTAAATAAGAATTATTATTCTTTAATTAAAATATACTTAAACTATATATTATTATATAATATATTATATTTTATTAACTATTTTATTTATTTAAGTTCCCCTATTAAGCTAGAATAATAGTAAATATTTAAGAAAAATAAAGTATAATATATCTTTTAAATTAATATAGTAAGTTTTACTATATAGAACTTTTTATAATAACTTATTAATCTTTTATAAGCTTATCTATAGTTAAAAGCTACTATTTTATGCTAATAGCTATAGCGTTAAGCTGCGCCTAATCTATTTACGCTAATGCTTTTAATAAGCTATTAGCCTATTAAGGTTAAAGCTATCGCAGGCTATAAGCTAGTCTAATGCCGTTAAGCATTATATAAAAGTGCTATTATTATATAACTTAAGCCTTTAAGTTATTCGAAATAAGCGATATTAAAAAGCCGCCATTACTCTAAAGGTTTTAACTCTGCTTAAATATATACCTATTATAACCTTTTCTATAAGACTATTTAAAAGCAATTATTTAGCTTATCGTATTATTAAAACCGAGATAACTATTAATTAAGCTTAAACTAACACTTATATATACTTATTAAGTAAGTTTATAACTATAGTTAAAATAAATTATAGATAAAGCTATTATATTCTATTATTTAAATATATAGATTTAATAGCTTTATTATAAATAGCTATAAAAATAAACTTTATTTATAATAAATAAACTTTTATTTAAATAAAAGGTTTTCT